>PVLC010013475.1:0-41524 GCA_004027655.1 Graphiurus murinus | reverse complement strand
GCGCACGCTTGTAATCCCAGCATTCGGGAGGCTGAGACCGGAGGATCCGGGTTCGCGGCCAGCCTCAGCTACCTAGTGAGGCACTCCGCAACTTAGTGAGACTCGGTTTCAAAATAAAGAATTAAAAAATAGGGCTGGGGGTATAGCTCGGAGGTAGAATGCCCCTGAGTTCCATCCCCAGTACCGCAAAAAAAAAAAAGAAAAAATATATATAATGCCCAAGTTTCTGTCACAACTCCAGAAAAACAGCATCATGTGCCTATGCTCTCAGTTCAAGGAGTCCCATAATGACACTCTCTACTAGCCTGGCCAGGCAAATGAGCAAGGTATTTAGAAGCACAGACTGAATCGACAGTCTTCCTCACTGCAATCATGAGTATATTATATACATAAATCTTTAGTGGACAATGCAGCAGCCATAGCTTAGAGCATTCAGAAAGTTAAGCCATCTGCCTCCAGGCAGAATACACCCAGTGCATCCAGTTCAAATAGATGTCAATCCTATTTTCCCTTTGAAAAATCTACATCATTCCTGAGAACCCTGTTCCATTTCCTCCTATTCCTCCCTTACTGAGGACAGGAGAATAGAGTCTCCAGGTGTAACAGGAAATCCTTCCTATATTAGAGAGTTAATGTTTAGTACATCTCCTTTCTTCTGTTTTAACACTTCTATTGTATTTGTCTCACCACTGTTTTTTTTTTCCCATCCCTTAAATAGTTTGCTCTTTTCCTCTAGTAGCTTTCTGAGTTTTCACTAAGCAAATATAAGCCCATGTTCTACAATAGTAGTGACCACAGAGACTGGAACTGGATAGGGCTTCTAAGGATCACTTATTCTAATAACTACATTTCCAGATGAGAAAAACCAGGGCCATATCTATTAGATACTTTCAGGAATTTGGTAACTGAAGTCAACAATAAAACTCTCAAACCTGCTCTCTGACTCCTGTGGCCCTCCTGGATTTTCTGCCTTAACTCAGTTACAAAATTCATCCCAAAGACTATTCTGACAATGATAGCCTTAGCATCTACAAATTTATTGATTTCTTTTTGTAAGTTAAAAGCTTTCCCTTCAGCTCCACACCTGACAGCATCTTGTTCTATTGGCATGGGTGTAGATTTGTATCCTCCTTAAAAGCCCCATGTCAGGGAGTTTAGCAGCATAAATCATGTGATTGGAGACCCTAGTGATCCACCTAGCCACACTGCACATGGAAAGGGCTTGATCTTCCAAAGGGGCTAGCCACAAAGCTTTTCAGAAAGGGATCTGATGACAACAAAGGAATATTGTTATTAGCCAGTAGTAACTGACTAAATGCTTACGTAAAAAAAAAAAAAATCTCATTAAATGGTCCTTTAAAAGCAAGTATCACTTTTTTAAATTAAGTTGCATTGCATATTTCCCCCTTCTGTTCTGTACATTTGTACAGGGTACAACTCAGAAAGAGTTCCTAATCCGGAGAATTTGATATTATAAAAGAGATACTAATAGTCAAACACATTTTCATATAACCTCAAATTTATTTAATGTCTTTGGGAACATGGCACCATGATCACAGCTATACAGATATGCTAGCTTTGAAAAGAAAACCTAGGTAGTACACACCTGTAATCCCAGTACTTAGAAGGTTGAGACAAGAGGCTCTTGGGTTCAAGGCTAGCCTCAACAACTTAGTGAGACCCTGTTTCAAAATACAAAAATATAAAATGCTAGGGATATAGCTTGGAGTTAGGATGTCTCTGGGTTCAATCCCCAGCACGAAAGCAAGCAATAATGAATGAATATAATCTACTATTGCCCAGACATTGGTTTCAATTGTTCAATATCTTACAGTGAAGCAAGCAAACAACCTAACATCAATTTATTATATTCATTTTCTTCTCTTCTCTACTTCTTTTTCACTTTAAGTGAAATTCTCTGAAGAGCATCCTCAACAGGAGAGCCTATGTGCCTATGTAGCATGAAAAATCCCTATGCATTTGAAAAAAATGGTGGTGGTAGTAGGAACTTTCTACCTTACCTGTTGTAATTTTAGAGGCTGTGGGATGGGGTCCCTTTACCAAGTAAATACATAAATCTGATATGACTAATCATCAACTTACTCATTCAATGAGAAACTTTTTTGAGCCTAAGCTTACCTCTAGGAACTGGGTATATAATAATGAACAAAACAAGCAAATTCTACACTTTGGGTGCTTGCCATTCTAATTGGACCAGAAGAGAAGCACAGACAGCTAAATCAATACTACACATGTGTCACTGTTGGGGAGACAGTCACATGAGGAATAGACAAACAAGGAACAGTGGGTAGGCAGAGAGCTACCATTGTTTATAGAATGGCCTGAGAAGGTCTGATAAAATGACATTTGAGCAGAGACTTGAAGGAGACAAAGGAAGCTACCCATGCTGATATCTGAAAGAAAGACATTCCAGGCAGAGGGAACAGCAAATGCAAGGGCCCAGAGTTGGAAGGACACAGAAGATGCCAGTGTGGCCACAGGAAAGTGGGATGAACAGGATAGGAGATGAGAATGGAGCAGAAGCAAATCATGAAGGACTTTGGAGGTAACTATAAGGACTTGCTTTTCTGTTGAAAGAAATAAGAAAGCACTAGAAGGGTGTGGCCTGACCTGATCTTAAGAGCACTGTTTTAGCTATGTGGGTAGACTATAACATAGGAAGCAGGTGGAGAGATCATGCAGGAGGCTACTGCATAGTCCAGATGTTAGTGGCTCACATACAGGTGAGGGCAGTGGGAGCTAATAAAGTATTTAGATGCTTACATGATTTGAAGATGAAACTAACAGGATGAGCTCCACTGGAATGAAGGACCAATGCCTGACATAGTTTTCTTAGGGTTTAACACCCTCTGCTTCAGACTTTGATCCCTAGGCAGAGTAGCACAAGCAGCTCACATTAATTATTTGAGCCAAGGAAGAATACACTTCTGATTCTTGAATGAGCTTCTGTTCATATTTGGATAGGAAAAAGGATGATGAGCAATGAAGAAGTATTGAGAAGAATGAAAAATCAGTAAAATAGTACAAAACATTTTTAAGTCTTTTTATTTACTATTTACTTATTAGACATCCACTTTTCTACTTCTTGAGGGAGGGAGGAAAGAGTAAAAGAACAAGACTGAAAAATTAGTGTGAGCTAAGCATGATGGCTCAAGCTTGCAATCTTAGCTACTCAGGAGGCTAAGGCAGGAGGATTGTGAATCCAAGACCAACCCAGGCAACTCCAGGAGATGCTCTATCAAAATAAAATTTTTAAAAAGGGTACTGGGGTGTAGCTCAGTGTAGAGCATTTGCCTAGTATGTGTAGGTCCCTGGGTTCCATCCCTAGTACCACAAAATAAATAAATAGGAAAACAAAAGAAAGAAAGAAAATAGAAAAACAGTATGATATGACAACAATGGAATTTCTGCTGACATAGTAACTAATTTATATTGTGGGGCATAAAAATGGTACATCACATATCTTTTCTTTCTATGAACCTTATCACATTAAGCAAAGAACCATTGAATGAAGAAGTATTTGCTTTCACACAGTTCAAACTCTACACTTGGAAACTAAATCTTGGGTTTAAATTTCTATTCCATTGCATAATGAATATTACTTCACCTTAATCTATTGTTTAATGGTCCAAAACCATTACTTGGGTCATAAGCAGGAAAGGCTTCTTGAGAATTCTGTATTTCTTGATAATGAATTCTCTGTTTTCCCCTGTGAAATTCAAGATAGAGAGACTCCCAACCAGTAACTAATAGTGCCATCATCTCCCCCAGAAAACACATATTCATCACCAGATGAACTCTTGTGGAATGGGACAAGTAAAATTTAATGATGAGGAAGAAAACAGATTCTGACAAAGCAGGACAGCAAGGCATCCAACAGCTGGTGGAAACTGGATTTCATGATCAAAACATTAAAATATCTAAACAAGCAGATGTCCTGGGAAAAATTATTTGAGATCATCAGGAGCAAGGAAATATAACAGATGGGGGCAAACTGGAATGTCCTCTGTTGAAATGTTTGTTTTATTTTCTTCTGAGTCTGATGTATTCCAGTTATAGTACTGATTCTTAGGAGCAAGTCTCAGTTGCTAAATTGACTAACGGACTTGGCATCCATAAAAATCTATTAAGTAAATATGTTTACCATTGCTTGAGGGCCCAGTCGTCATTTTCTCCAAAGCCTGGCCAGCCCGTGTATTACTAGTGAAAAAGAAGTGGATTTCACAGAGTGAGACAAAGTGGCCACTTGGCTGCATTGATCTCCAATACCTCACAACATTTGTGAAGCAAATTATGCCTTTTGATGGGTGTGAATTGCCCTTTTGTGATCAACAGTGAAATTTATGAGGCCTTTTCCAGCTATCTTCAATTTTCTCTTTGAATGGCAAAAAGCACCACCTTAGCCTAGAATAACTAACAGCTGCTGCTCACCCCAAGTACCAGGAAATCCCAAAATAGGCCTGCATGCCTCTTATTTCTGGCAGAAAGGAGATTATAGAAATCTGCTTAACCACATTTAAGAAAATGGGCTAAACTCACACCATTAAAAAATCTCAAGAGAATTTCATCAGAATAATAAAAACTCATCATAGACACACAACACGCAACACACACACATACAACAATACTTTCCTCTTCCATATACTTTACTACCATAGGGAATAACAGATGGACTAATATGGGAGGCACATGTAAAATATTTATGAAAGGCAAAGTAATTGAGATAGTAACCTCATAAAACAATAATCTCCCTACTATATTCAGCAACATATGCAAATCTGAGAATATTTTTACATAATGAAACACTGCAAAAGCTATGGATGAAAGGGTAACAAAGAAGCAAAAAAAAATAAGGCAGAGTTCTCTTTAATGCTCTAAAAAGAATTTAGGGGAAAAAATACCTGCAGAAAGAGTCTCACAGATGTTTTTGCTCTTATTTTTTGTAAGAAGACCTTGAATTTGTATTATCTTCCTTGCAAAGCATTTAGATATTCTGGTATAGGGCATTCCCTGTGATGTCTCTATGGAGCAGGTAGATTACTCAAAGTTCTTTATAAACTTCCAGAACGATGTTTATGGCATGCATAGCAGAAGACAGCTTTAAACCATGCAGCTAGTCTTTGCAAGCCCTGTCTTTCCTACCTAGTCAAAATATACCCAGTATTTAAGAAAGTCAAATGTAGTCAGCAAGCTGACTACAGGAGTGCACTTCAAAGAATAGTTACATTAAATTCCACGGTGGGGTGGGCAATGTCAGAGTACTTTCTGATAGAATCTCAAAAAATGCTAGTAGAGAGGGTATGGGACTAGTCTAAGCTACACAGGAGCATTTGAAAACCAGTCCTTTGTTCTCCTCTATGACTTACCCTCCTGGCACATTATTCCTTTTCAATCCTTGAAAATGAAAACCTGCACAGAAATAATAAAACTTGATCCTGGGAAAGATAAAGGGATTATTTAAAATGTCAGACAGCATGCCTGTTCCAGGGAGCTCACAGTCTAAGCTAGTTCTCTTTGCAAGGGTTGTTGATGGCCATTGCCATAGTGTGGCTTGAGAAACAGAAAGGCCCACCTGTCCTAAAACAAGGTTGCCCACAGGCCTCACATATGCAGGTCATTGTCTTCTTGAAACTCCCATTGGCTTTGCGCTCTTTAAAATGCAAATATTTATATCATCATTCAGGAAATGTTCACAAAGGGTTTATTCCATGGTCGGCACTAGAGAAAATAAAATAATGAAATAGACCAGCATATTTGCAGGTCAAGAGTATATTATAGATATTAACAAAAGAAATAATAAGAAAAAAAATCAGGCAGCAACAACTGGGCTAGGTTGAGTTTTAAAACTGGGTGATGTGACAGAGTAACTTGACTGGCTACTTTACATTAAGTGGCCTGATAGTAGCCGTTTTGAGGTGATAGGTCAGATGTGCATGACAAAAAGGAGCCAGAGGTAATGATCAGAGAGGAGACAATGTTCCTGGCAGAGGCAGTGGCTACAAAGGCACTAAGCTGAGAAATAGATTTGCTGTGCACCAAGTTGAGACATAGGTTTGCCGCGTTAGAGAATAAAAGTGAAAAGGGAGAGAAAACATATGGAAGGAGGTAAACACAGAAAGATAGGCATATTGGGATTTATGGGCACAGTAGAGAGTTAAAGCATGAGAGAAGCCATTGGAAGTAAGTAGATAACACATTTAAAAATACAGTCATTCCTTGGTATCCAAGGGGGCTTACCATCCAAAAGAGCTTGGCTTCAGGACTTTAACCACTCCATGAGTATCCAAATCTGTGGATGCTCTAGCCCTTGTGTAAAATGTCCTACTATCTGCACATAACCTATGCACATCCTCTAGTATACTTTGAAGTGATCTCTAGCTTACTTATGATACCTAATACAATGTAAATAATGTGTAGATAGTTGTTGTATTGGTTAGGTAATAATAACAAGAAAAAAATCTATACATGCTCAGTACAGACACATTTTTTTCTGAACATTTTCAATCTATAATTGGCTGAATCCAAGAACACAGGATCAGAGATACAGAGGGCTGACTGGAGTCTCAGTGTTGTATCAAAACATAGCACCAGGAGGCAAGTGGAAATAAGAATGCCCATGGTGCAGTTATTGCAATACTCGGGGGAAGAAAAAATACCCACGGTGGTGGATGCAGAATGGAAGTAGTCAGATGTTGAGAAAGGAGTTGATTGGACCTGACAGTAGGTTTGACATGGAGGTGAGCAAAAAAAGAAATGAAGCATCAGTTTTTTTGATGGTGAGAGAGTTTACTGAGGAGGGAAAGTCTAAAAATGGGGACAGGTTATAGAATCAAGAGTTCTTTGGCCACTAATTTTGAAATGTCTACTAAACATCCACAAGAAAACGTTGGATAGAAGGGGGCTGCAGAAAAGCACACTTTGAATGGCCTAGAGTACTCTCCTAAGTTTCCAGTGACCTGTGTTTTGAACTCCACCTGTTCTTTCTTATCTTACATAGCTTTGATGATGCGGGAATTAGATACAGCAAATGATTTAAAGCCTACACATTCCAGAATTACTAGCACACCTCTGTTAAAAATTTCCTCACTGTAGAAGTTTCAGATTTAGTTTACATCATCCTTGCCTGCAAAGATATTGTAGCTTTAATGGACTCATAAAGAAAATTGAACCTTTTCCTGACGATGATAAAAGGAAAAATATCTCTAAAAGAGTTGGCATGTTCTATGACCCCACAGTCACTTTGGAAAGCTGCACAGACTTAACTTTATAGGTTTTTTTCATATGCTTACCCAAGTTATCAATACAAAATTGAGGGGCTTTTTAGTCTCCCTAGTGTGAACATGCTGAAAAATTTCAGTGTCCCACATATAGCAAATGCTCCCCCACTGAATGCTATATTGCCATATAATCTAAAATTTCATGGTTAATCCTTTGTGTTTAAAGAAACTCCTATGAAAAATGCAATTTTAGGGGGTAAGAACATATTTACTATCAAACATTAACACTTTAGCATGAAGTCCATTTGTATGTCCTTAAAACATGGGACAGCCCAGTGTGGTGGCACACGCTTGTAATCCCAGCATTTGGGAGGCTGAGACCAGAGGATCTCGGTTCGTGGCCAGCCTCAGCCACCTAGTGAGGCACTCTGCAACTTAGTGAGACCCTGTTTCAAAATAAAGAATAAAAAATAGGGCTGAGGGTATAGCTCAGAGGTAGAATGCCCATGAGATCAATTCCCAGTACCGCAAAAAAAAAAAAAAAAAAAACAACATGGGACAGATGACTGGTCAGTTAGATCTGGGCTGTGGTCAAATGACACAGAGGATCAGTCTAGGCTGTTTAGAGTATGTCCAGACAGGCCAAGATGGGATGTGGAAAGTGGAAAGACCTGAAAGGTAATCTTAGGTCATTCCTCTGAGCTATTCTCTTAGCAAAATGGTTTTATTACATGGAGAATAAGGCTTCTTGCTTTCTTTCCTCATTCAGTTGAAAAGAAATAGTATTCAGAGTGAAATAGATATAATTTATCTGTAGATAGATTTCTCATAAAAATAAAACCTTACCAACAAGTTAACAGCTAAAAATTGTTCTGGGAAAACTGTCAGTAAAGGAACAAATATACATACCCAAATTAAATGAACACCATGCACTGTTGTCACTACTGCCATTAACCAGGGCATCCCTTCAGAATGTCTTCTTTTTTGGGAACCTTATGAAATAGAAGCTCTCAGCACCCGGACCTCACAAGTGTTTCCACTGAGGTTATGCAACATGAACAATGAAAATATATCAAACCACTGTCTAAGGCAGCAGAGTTCACAGATGACTCATGGGACCACATAAGAGTCATCCTTGACCAGAGAGAACAAAACTAATTAAAGGTATTGAAAATAGCAAATAATTTAACACATTATAAGAAAATTGCAGTGATCTTTCACTTTTGAATATTGTATTTTGAACAGCTTATAGATTATCAAAGCTAATTTCCCAGCCACAAAAAACTTCCTTCAGCAATGATTATGCTTATAAATTCCCTCTCCAAGAAGTATGACATGAGCGTGGGTTTGTTCTGGGATACAAACTAATTTTGAGCAAAAAATATTTTAAAAGTTGACCTACGACAGCACTGAGCCAGAGCCAAGTTTAACTTAATTTTAACCAAGTGTCTGGGATTATCCATGCATTACCAAGTTGGCCTACTTAACAGAGATTTCTGTCCCACTTTGTTTTGCAGCTTCCGCAAGCACGTACGTCCCGACGGTGTGCAATGGGCGGGAAGTCCTGGACTCTACCACCTCATCTCTGTGATTGTGATTTGAAGTTCAGTTCTTGTGTTTTTTAGACTGTTAGACAAATGTTCTCATGTGCAGCTCCAGAATATGGAAACAGAGCAAAAGAACAACCCTAGTACCTTTTTTTAGAAACAGTACAATAAATTATTTTTGAGGACTGTACAGTATATAGTGATGTGTTAGAACTTTCTAGGCTGATTTTAGTGCCCCTATTATTAATAATTCCCCGGAACATGGAAATAACCATTGTTTACAGAGCTGAGCATTGGCGACAGGGTCTGACAGGGTCAGTCTACTAAAAAAAATATATATATATATATGTGTATAAATATATATGGTGGCAATATTAGGTAACTTTTTTTCCTATGAAGTTTTTTGTAGGTCCTTGTTGTAACTAATTTAGGGTGAGTTTCTATGTTGTATATTAAAGTTACATTATGTGTAACAGATTGTTTTTCTCAGCACAAAATAAAAAGCATCTGTATTAATGTAAAGATATTGGGAATAAAACCTTCAAGGTTTTCCAGCATGGTGGATAATGGCTTGTCCTTTTTGAATCACTTACGGTAATTTGAATATGTGTACTTCAAGGCATTTCTACTTATTGTGTTGAAAGAAGTGGTCTAAGTGTGCTTCTCTGCAATCCCCACACACTTTGAACACAAGTTTTTTCCCTTGCCAATGAGTTGTGAGCTGATCAAGACTTCTTAATGGATCACAATGATCAGAAATTGCCAGCGATACCATAAGTATCAGGCCATTTCGGTGGCCAGATGATAACATATTGGTTTTACTAAGCACATCTGTATGACAGCCCAGAATTACCCAAAGAGAGTTCTAAGGCAAAGAAAGAGTTCCTACACCCTGAATACAGAGACCATGGCCAGCCAGAAAAGGTCTCATGGCTCCCATTTCCAAACACAACCATAAATGACTAGGAAAGAGAGAATGGAAAGCATCTCATATTCTGTTGGAAAATCACTCTCACCATTCACAGCTGGATGAGGCAAGAGAAATGCAGAACATCTTATTTCCCCATGCTTTTCCAAAGCCCTAGTAGTGATGTTCAGACACAGGCTTGTCACTAAATTTAAGTATTTTACTATCCTAAATAAAGGAATGAAAAGGAAATGTATGAGTAAGCTAAAACTGGTTTGTTCTTACCAAATACTGTCAAAACTTATAGTCTCAAATCATTTATTAATGTAGGAAAATTTACTGACAGCACAACTATCTACCAAATCAGACACCAGGTACCATGGTTAGAGAGTGTGTTCATTTTCCATGGCTGATGTAAGAAATTACCATGAACTATATGACTTAAAACAACAAATGTTTATTATCCTGTAGTCATAGAGGCCAGAAATTAAGGTGTCATCGGGGCCTTGCCCCTTCAGAGACTCCAAAGAAAATTGGTTTTATCCTTTTTCTAGTGTTTGGTGGTTACCAGCTTTCTTAGATTGTGGCCACATCATTCCAATTCCTGCCTCCATCTTCATATCTCTTTCCTCTCTATGCTTGTCTCATCTTCTGTGTCTGTCAAAAAAAAAATATGTCATTGGGTTTAGGGCCCACATGGATAATCCAGAATGATCTCAATACCCTTAATTTAATTAGATCTACAAAGGCTCTTTATCCAAATAAAGTAATAACATCAGGTTCCAGGGACTAGGATATAGATAGATTTTTTAGAAGCCACTATTTAGCTCACAACAGAAAGATGAGATTTGTGGTCTCTACATTTACGAACAGAAAGATGAGATCTGTGGTCTCTACATGTACAAACCATAAGGACTACAAAATATGTTAATGGTGGTGGGAGAGGGGGGAGACTGTGACTAATGAAGAAAAGAAAAGAAAGAAGAGAACCAAGGATAAGACAGACCTACAAGCTAAGTCAGGGCTTGAAATGAGCAAGATATGCATACAGATACTATTTTTGAAACATCAAAAAAACAACAAACAGGTGCATAAAAGCCAACAGGACTGACTATGAAGAAATAAAGTATTCAGATGTTAGAAATTCTTCCCTTCCTCTGGATGCACTTCAGTCAGCAGCCTAATCTGTCAATCCCAAACTCACCAGATGCTCAGCACAGTGGTGCTCCCCCTGTGCTGAAGTATCCTATTCAAATGGGAGCCTGGAATTTAGGGAGTGAGTGGGATAGATTGGGTAAGAGATTCAAAATCCACTAAATGACAGAAATAAATTCTGCCATGACTGAAGCTGGCAGGAGTGCCAGATAAGTGTGTTCAGAATGAGTATCTGCCCAGAATAAAGGCTGAGGTAAGGCAGATGGGAGAGAAAATGAACCCGATCCGCTGATGGGATGTGACAGTCTGAGGAAGGCAATATCAAATGGGCTGTGCAGAGAGACAGCTGATGCTGCAAACAATCAAACTGATCATGGACCTTTTAAGCCAAGACAATCAAGTCTGTGTAAGTATCATGAGAAAGCAGTGGTGGTGAGGGCTGGGTTTTGATCTATACCTGCTGTATTTCATTCCCTGCCAGTACACTGAAAATGCATTCACAAACCACTGTGTCCTTTACACCTCCCTTGCTATGAGGCTTGTTTATGATTTGAAAGTGCATCATCTAACAAGTGATCCCTAGCAATAGCTTTTTTTAAAACACAAAAACATTCGACATATGTGTGCAGAATAGCTGCTATAAAATCTCTTTTGCATAATCCATTGAAAACAAATGTTTTTTTTCTTCTACATCAGTAACAACATTTTGTCCTTCTAGAATATAAAATTAGCTGAGCCAATGCATCTCTGCAACAATTCCTAAACCTAAGAAATCTAAGCCAAATGATATGTCCTACTTATAAAAATATATATATCAAAACTTGATTACCCTTGTTTTTCTGAGTGTTTATAGATTCTGAGGTACTCTGTGGCCTCTAATTTAAATAAGAGATTTTCCTGCCCATCCAAGGTTATCATGGTAAAACACAAACAGTTCCTATTTTTAAACTGTGAGGCCAGCTAGCTTGCAGGCCACACATAGGACAGATTTAAAGAATGGAGAGAAAGGAAGTAATTCAGCCAGGGTAGCTTTCAATTTCATACCTCTCTGCTACTCACTGCTTTTATCACCTGCCCACTGTGACAGTTTCAAGTCCTGGAGGTTTTCAGAAAAGGCCTCTGAGCATGAAGAAGCCAATAAAAGTGAGATGCCAGAAAGATGGATTATAACCAGAGCTCTAAAGACAAAGGCCCAAACCAGTGCATAAGGCAACTCTCCATTCTGCTCTGTAACAGAAGGTTTAGATGTGCCTCATTCTCACTGGTTTAACTCTTTTATTTGAAATGCAATCAATGGTACTCTGAAATCAGTTATCTAAGATAAAGAAAATATTTTCTACCTCCAATCCAAATTTACCAAAATTCACAAGCTATATTAGGCACAACTCTGACTCCAAGAGTTAAATAAATTCCAACACTTACTCTGTCTACCTGTCAGGGGAAAAAAAATTACTAAGCATCCTTCTGAAAATCTACCTTCTTTAAGTGAGTAAACAGAAATATATAGCAACAAATTTGAGTTCTTTTATGTACCTATACTTCAGTGCAGATCCCCCTGGAAACAGGAATCTATTTCTTGAAGAACCAATCATTGAAGGATTCGTAAATGCCTTTTTCAGCTAAGTATTAAAATAGGATTTGTTAAGTGCACAAGGTGTACCCTGCCTGAATGAATGAAAATAAACCAGGAGACCCTCTCCAGTGGCAGGTCTCAGGAATTTATGCCAGAACTATCTTTAAGTATCAACATCCCCCTACTTATAGGTGGTCACTTTAAATCTGTATATATAAGACTGAATAAGCTCTCTAAATCTAGTCACCTTAGCAATAAATGTTACATAAACCTCAAAGAGAAGGCTTTAAAATCAATCTTGCTAATTTACTTTGAACTCATTCACTTGCTTTAGTTTTATCATTTGCCAATTAATACCATACTGGAGTCTCAGAACTACAAATGGAACTCAAGAGAATATCTAGACTCTGTCTTTAGGTAGCTGACTAAATCATCAAGTGCAGGTGATGGGTAATTTTTGTCTTGCATATCTTAGGAGACTTGGCAAACTTTTAAGGCAGTGAGCTCCTAAAGGAGAAAGAAAAAAAAACCTGTATGCAAAGAAATTATTCAGACCATTTTTGCTTCTAGTGGGTTACAATAATCTAAACCAGGGATCAGCAAACCTTAACCCATTAGCCAAATTTTAGCCTACCATCTGTTTTTTTAAAGACCATGATTAAGATACACTTACATTTTTAAACAATTAGAAAGATTTAAAAATAATATTTTAAGACATGGGAAATTTGAATGAAACTCAAATTTCAGCATCCATAATTAAAGTTTTACTGGGACGAAGGAACAGCCATTCATTTCTACATTGTCTGTGGCTGCTTTCTTGCTACAATGGCGAAGCCAGCCAGTTGCAACAGAGACCCCAAGTCCCACAAAGCTGAAAATATGTACTATTTCACCCTTTAAAAGAAGTTCACTAGCCTCTAATCTATATAGTTGCAATAGTAATATCAATTACAATATAACAGTAATTAATGCTCTCTTACATTATTCATCCCCATTGTAAAATTTTACTGCTTTTGTTTACTATCCTAAAAATGAACTCAACTAAAAATGATAAGCCAAAAGAAATAAAATCTAGCAACAGCATAATCTCTAGCCAGCTACAATGAAGATGAATTCCATTTAGCTTCCAAGAAATGAATCAAGATTGAGATTTTTTTTAAGTTTGCCACCCTCCTTAGGGCCTCTGTTTAGGGCAATCTTAATTCAGACTTGAGTCTCTACACCTGGGATAATATTTGTGATTAAAATAAAAGTTAGGGAAATTTAAGATTCTCTGAATATCTCTTCTAATTTAATTATTGTAAAAAGATAAGTTTGAGCAATACATTGACTTTCAATTGGCCAATGGAGTAATCTCATCAGTTACCATTGGAAATGTACTTTCTTAAGGGAGAGAGAAGTGATATACACATTAACCTCCGATTAGGAATGACCATGAGCAACAAGAAGTAACTCTTATTGATAGACATCAAACGACAGTTTGCCAGATGGGTCCTGAAGAAAATGGCTCTTGAAACTGACGATGACCCACCACCTAAGGACCTGGAGAACACAGATGGTAAATAACTGACCCAAGCAATTCTTCCGTACAACCAATTTAAGCCACCTTTTTTTTCCTTGGGAAGAAAATAATGACAAAAGTCTACACAAAAATAATATGAAATATTTTAATCCTAGGAAGGATTTAATTATTAGTAACCAAAGAAGAGAAAGGTCAATAATAGAATTCAGCCTTTTAAATCAAATGAACACATATCAAATTGTTCAACCTTGTTAAATGGCATGATATAATTTATCCATAGAAGACATGTTCTCATCCAATGGAAAATTGATTTAAATATGTTTTGACAGAGTGCTAAGAGGCTAATAGGCGACAGTTGAGTTAATGAAGTATTAAGGCCCAAAAACTGGGCCTTTTAGAAAAATAACAATATCTTTTCTGTACCACTTGGTGAAGGGGAAGAACAATGAATGTCAATTAAAAGTCATAAAAACAATTAATTTATTTATGACTTTCAACATTTCACTGAGCCTTGCAAAGGCCGGACATAAAACTAAAGTGAATTTTATAGCTAGAATTGGTCTGAATATTTTCCTTATAATATTCTGTCATATTTCTTCAACTCTTAGAATAAAATGACAAGCCACTGTAATCCAAAGGATTTCCAAAGTTGGGAATGTGCTGACAAAATCTATTTAATACCTAATATTAGAAATAAAATAAATAAGTTCTTCAATATCAACTATATTTCAGAGATCATTAAAAATTTAAGGCATTTTTGACATGTCAAGGATTTTAGTCCAGTGACAAGAGAAGAAAGAAGCTACCTGGGAGCAAATCCCAATTATCTCTATGGCTTGGAACATACATGTTGAGCACAGCAGAAGATGAAGAAAGAGGTGACAGGTGACTACGGAAAATTTCTGACTCTGTCCGGTCCATACAACTTTGCCAGGGTTCCTCTGAAAGGGTGCATTCTACTTGTATTTTCCTTCTTCCGCTTAAATTTTGTCAAGATAGGGAAAGGCATGCCAATATTCTGTTAGCAGGACAAAAATGAGTAATGTGAAAATAATTTCTTCTTTATACAATTATTCAAGAAATTAAATGCAAAAAAAAAGGTTCATGCTAAATGACACCCTCCTTGAATCCCATAACAAACAATAAAATAAAAGCAATATATGCAACCAGAGAGATGTACACACAACAAACATCCATTAGAGGACAGAAAAATGGCCTACTGTTTCACCTGCCCGCCAAATAAACACAATTATTCATTTTTATCCATTTTTCATAAAGATAAAGAGACTATCTGCAGAATCAAATGTTACAAGTCATACTTCATTAAAATGCCTGAAACAAAACACACAATAAATCCTACCCTTTTGCCCTGCTTCTCTCACAACACAACTCTCTAAAAATCTGGATTAAGATCTACAAACATTACTGTTTATTAGAAACAAAAGCACCTTAGATCATCAATGTCCAGGAAGTGTCCTCTTTCTCAGTTCTAAACATTTATACAAAGTCAGTCAAATCCATATTCAAACTTTCAACTTTCTAATAATAGAAATCCATCATAAGAAATATCACAATTTTCTGAATCAGTTTTGTGTAAGAATACTCATGTCATAAATGTTTATGGAATAATCACATTCTTTTCATGAATAAAATTATGTGTATTTTCCAAAAATTGAATTCCTGCCTGTTGGCTTAAGGAAGGTGGGGTGCTTTCAAGAAAGTCATAATCCTCAAAATCTTGTAGCAATAGCAGAAAAATAACCACATGACCTCTCTGATGCTTGACCTGGAAGAAATATCCCAGTGACATTTTCTGGAGACCCTATACCTTTAAACATATATCTGTAGTGATGAACAAGCCATCATATTTTCTTCTTAATGATTGTACAGCTAATTTGATAACAAATTTTCCCACTTACTTTATTCTTCATGTTTCACGCAAACTATTTTAATCCATTTGACTTCTATCATAATATCAGCTTGTTCAGACTAATGGAAAACCCAGGTGTCTCCTTGTCATTTTTTTAAGATTCTTTCAAATGTTCAGTCAAGCTCTTCTTACCAATTCCAACAAGGATGGAATTTCAAGGCAATTATAGGTTTAAATAACCCAAACACATGCTAACCCTTTCTAAAGTATTACTGATAATTTAAGCTTCTGAAACCAAGAGAAAATACCCTATGAAAAAAATGAAAAATTTATTAGATTTCATTGCTCACCACTTTTAATAGAAAAGATGTTTTAAGGTCTGTTGGGAAAATAAATAATGGGAAAAATAATTACACCTTAAAAAAATTTTCAAATCTTCCCCCAAAATATAAACAAAGAAATACATAAATGGGATCACAAGGCATATTCTCACATCTACCCTCCAAAGCACACTTTTTATGTAGACATTATAAAGAATAAAAGTTACCCATTAATTATATGGCATGCATCAGCAGTGCACTGGTGGGCTTAAACTTGGTTTTCAGTTATGTGTGTATATACAGATAAATCTCTTCCTGAGTTAAGTTTCCTCTTCAGTTGAGACCCAAATCATTTGCTTTCCTTTGTTTGGCAAGGTAGTTGACCACGTGATAAGGCAATCAAACATTTCAACCTCCTTCCCTTTTTAGCAGCATGGCCCTCCTCTGTGAGATCACCAACATGACAGGTTCACCAACATGACAGGTGTGAGGACGTGCCCTGACATATAGTCCTGTGAAACTAGAGAGCACGTTTCTGTGTTCATTAGTCTGAAGGCTACAGCACTGTCTCTTCATATATTGGGAGATCTTGAGGATTTCAGCTGAACAGATTCAAAATGGTCTTCTTTTTCCTAAAGGAAAAAAAAAAAAACAGATTAAAAACAAAATCAACTCATTGAAATTCTGGTAAGATTTTTTACTTGTCTAGAAGGAAAGTTCCAAAAATCATTTAAATCTATGTCCCTGCCACTTGTAATCATGATTTTACATTTAGAGTAAGGTGGCAGATATAAAACAAGTAGCATGCCTACCCTGAAGGGTGCTTTTGATGTCCAAGAGATAAGACAGACAAATCCAAAATAGAAGCAAACACATGATTGCAATAGATATCAAAAGATATAGCCGTGATTCCTGTAAAGAAACTACTGAGACCCTTCCTAAGGGTACACCTGACCTTGATGTAAAAATTGACAACCTTGTCAAACTAATTGTGGCAAAACAGAATTGATGGATACTAAATAATCTCAAGATAACATAGGCCAGAAAAAGACAGCAGAAATAAATAAGAACACAAGTAAGCATAGAATCTTTGGAGTTCACTTATATGTTTTAGGAAAATCTTCTGGGTACATGCCTACTGAAGATATTAAACAAATCATCTTAGATAATGGATCAAAATTTTAACTCAAATATATATAGCACATTCAAGATGTAGCCTGTAAATAAATTCTTTAATGGGGAAAAAGAGAGAAAGGAGGTAGGATTTTTCTCAATAATTTAATTATTAAAGCCAGAGAAAGCATTCAAAAGACTTTTGGAATGGGAAGACAAAAGAGAAATAGGATTGCTTTAAAAATACAATAAAGAAAACAGGAGGCCAGCCAGCCTTAGGTGAAAATAAATGTGTGGATAAAATGGAAGCATAAAATGAGAAAATGACAGGAAGTCGACACTGACTGGCTATCAGGAAGGATGCTTGCTTTTGTGTTTGCTTTCACTTGAGTACAGAAGTCTTAGAGCTTTAGGGCTACAGGGACAGGGTTATAAAGAAAATAACACTGTAAATACCAACATGTCACTTTCCCCATCTTGCTGAGACAGCAAGCCTCTAGGAGAACAGGCCATCGATGTCCTCAGCACTGTAGTAACAACTTGTCTGGAGTCTCATGTTTATCAGCCTTAACAGTTATTTTTTTTTAATAACCACTGATAATTCAAAATTTTTATTAAGCACCCATTACATTGCAGGACAGGGATACAAAATATAATATAACAAAATGTCTGCTCCTGAGGAGATAAGGCATGTTACAGGAAAGAACTTTAGTGTATCAAATATAAACTAGAAAGAAAATCTGAGATAGGCACATGCCTGTAATCCCAGTACTTGAGAGGCTGAGACAGGAAGATCAAGGCTCCAGGCTGGCCACAACAACTTAGTGAGGCCCTCAGCAACTTAGTAAGACCTATTTCAAAATAAAAAATAAAAAGGTGTGGGAGTATAGCTCAGAGGTAGAATGTACCTGGGTTCAATCCCTAGTACTACAAAAAAAAAAAAGAGGAAATCTGAGATTTTTTGTGGCTATTTCTTAAGAAGATTTAATTCAACACATTCCTACAGGAAGGTTAAGCAGCTGGTTCTCCTTTATCACCTCATGTTGGGATCATAGGACTATAGTTACTATTTCCTCTGCATTCACATGGGATACTGTTCTATTGCTAATGTGGTAAGACATATACATATATATATGGGTGTGTGGCAATGCGTGTATAATTAGTGAGGTAATGCCACTAACAGACTGTGGCTCCCTGATAGCAAGAACTATATCTCTTCATTTTTGAATTCCCAAGAAAAGACCCAAGGCCTAGCAACAGTAGGTTGTCAATCAGTGACAATGAAAAAGTATTGAAACACCACAATATAGAAGGGAAAACACTAGATTGAAATGTGGGCGGTGTTGACTTCTAATCCCTATCTAGCTCCCTTTGGAAAAATAAATGAGCCTCTCTGGGTCTCAGTTTCCTCGTGCATTACAGAAGGATGCTGTTGTTTTAAGCTCTAAATTCAAGAATTTATTCAAAAGCCAATTTCTTCCAGAAACTTTCCCTTACCTTCTCACTACACCCTTCCTGTAGTCCCTCTCCCCTGTGCTCCAAGAAACCATATGCTTTTTCTTGCCATAGAAGATGACATGTGTATATAGGTTGATGTGCCTTCCTACAATATTCTTGATAGTGTTTGAGATAAGAAACCATGTTTTATTTAACATACCCCCCAAATCTAGCAAAGTATCATATAGTATCTGCATAAATGACTCTAGATTAAACAACAACAACAACAAAAAGAAATAAATGAAAAAAAAAATTGAACACATATATAAGCATATGTGTATGCATGGCACTGCTGGAGAAATATCAAATAAGACACAGCCTTTAGAACAAGAATGAGAATATGTAAAATAAACTACATGATACAGCAGCTAAAAACTTATAAAGTTTCGCTCTTTGAAATCACGCATAATAAATTTTTAAAAATAGAACATACAATTAGTTTTATACAATAGTATTCATTGCAGCTTTACTCATAGTTGAACACTGAAAATAGCACACATATCAATTAACAAGAAAACAAGCAAATTTTGGTATATCCATACAATAAAATACTATTCTTGAATAAAAGGGAATCTACTACTGAGTAGCATAATGAGGTAAATGAATATCAAAACCATCTTTTAATGTGAAAGAAAAATTATACAAAATACTAGATAATATGTAATTATAATTCTATGAAACTCTACAACAGACTAAACTAATTTGTGGCTTAAAAACTGATTACAGCAGTTTCCTTTGGGAGATGAGATTGTATGCAAAAGCACCTGAGGTTACTTTAATGTGATACTAGGGTTCCTTATGTTCATAGGATTTGGAATCATACAGGCAGACATTTTTCAAAATTTATCAAGTCATATGTATACTTGTTTTTTTGGGGGGGTTTTGTTTTGTTGTTGCGGTACTGGGGGTTGAACCCAGGGGCATTCTATCTCCGAACTATAACCCCAGCCCTGTTTTTTTATTCTTTATTTTGAAACAGGGTCTCACTAAGTTGCGGAGTGCCTCACTAAGTAGCTGAGTCTGGCTGTGAACCCAGATCCTCCGGTCTCAGCCTCCAGAATGCTGGGATTACAAGCGTGCACCACCACACCTGGCTTCATATGTATACTTGTGATGTGTGTATCTCACCTTAAGAAAACAGTATAGAGGATCCTCAGATGAATAGGAATGAACCCACGATATGATCCAGAAACACCACTTCTGAGTATCTACCCCCCAAAATGGAAACCAAACTACCAGACTAATGATTGTATATCTATGTTTATAGCCACACAATTCACAATTGCCAAAGTATAGAATCAGCCAAGATGTCCACCAAAAGATGAATGGATTACAAAACTATGGGATATGTACACAATGGAATTTTACTCAGCCATAAAGAAGAACAAAATCATGTTATTTGCAGGGAAATGGATGCGACTGGAAAACATTATGTTAAGTGAGATTAGTCAGTCACAAAGAGTAAAGAAGCATATGTTCTCCCTAATATGTGGATGCTAGAGAGAAAGTGGGTCATAGGAGGGACTCTAGATGAAGAAGGAAAAACCTTACTTAGATGAGGAAAGAAGGTGACCTAACTGAAGGTGATGGGGGGACACCCTAATGTGTACATTCACAAACATATCAAAATCAATCACTAAACCAAACATGAGAAGGAAGGAAGGGGGAACAAAGGGTAGGAATTGGGGAAGGGTTAAATGAGCACTGTGTTCATGTATGCCTCTACCAGCCTGTGCCTCACAAATATGTATGATTACAATGCTCCAATAAAAATATATAAAAAAAGACAAATCTTAAAATATTGACTTATAATCAAGCATATGTATTCTGAACTGTTGTAGGGTGATGTGCATTGAAGTCTCCAACCTACTTTGAAGCATACCAAAAAAAGAAGACTGATGAAAAAGGGATAAACAAGCCAGGCGTGGTGGCGCACGCTTGTAATCCCAGCATTCGGGAGGCTGAGACCGGAGGATCCAGGTTCGCAGCCAGCCTCAGCTACCTAGTGAGGCACTCCACAACTTAGTGAGACCGGTTTCAAAATAAAGAATAAAAAATAGGGCTGGGGGTGTAGCTCGGAGGTAGAACGCCCTGAGTTCAATCCCTAGTACCTCAAAAAAAAAAAAAAAAAGGATAAACAAATGTAAAGATATGTGACAAAGCTCATATAGTAAAATTTAGTGGATTAATGACTATACCACTGTATAATTCTTTCAACTTTTCAGTAGTAATTCAAAATTTCATTTTACACAATTGCCAAACTATGGAGCCAGCCAAGATGTCCAACAACAGACAAATGGATTACAAAACTGTGGGATATATACATAATGGAATTTTACTCAGCCATAAAGAAAAACAAAATCATGTCATTTGCAGGGAAATGGATGGAACTAGAAAACATTATGATAAGTGAAATTAATCATTCACAAAATGTAAAAAATCATATGCTCTCCCTAATATGCGGAAGCTAGGGAGAAAGTGGGACATAAGAGGGACTATAGACAAAGAAGGAGAAACCTTAGATGAACAAAGAAGGTGACCTAACTGAAGGTGATGGGAGTGGGGGGAGGGAGACACCCTAATGTACATGATGTACATTCACAAACATATCAAAGTCAATCACTAAACTGAACTTGAGAAAGAGGGAGGGCGAGGGAATGGGGTAAGAATTGGGGAAGGGTTAAATGAGAAATGTGTGCATGTATGCCTTTACCAGCTTGTACCTAAGAAAGATGTATGATTACAATGCACCAATAAAAAATAAATTAAAAAAGGAAAAAGATGGATTATTATGCTAAAAATACCATTCAAAACAAAATGTGGTACACATTTTGAACTTTCTCAGGGAGAAAAAGCTCTATCCTCTCTCATATTTCCTGTGACTGTTTCTAAGAACCTTTGCAAGCTTTCACTATTCAGGTTATATTATAATGTTAAAAAGAGGTGGTACTGCAATATGAGGAAAAGTTTATGCAATACTTGAACCTACTCTCTCCTGCATAATTACATGTGCCCTTTAGGATTTAGCTTAGGGGTCATTTTCCCTGTCCCTTAATTGCTCCTTTCATTATGAGATAATACATTTTCAGATGGAGACTCACAAGATCAAATTAGTCAAGAAGTCCAAGTAAACTGATGCTGAGCTTCTACACATCTTCTGGGAAAGATAAGGATTGTCCTTTAAATAATCTTTTGAAGATATTACTATAACAGAAAGCCTTGGGTGAAAGAATAATGTCTCCTTCCAGGGCAAAGGAAAAGTTTGTTTATAGTTCTGAAAGCCAAAGACAGTGCCTTCTTCCATGGGGCAAACATACTTACTACCTACTATAAAAAATTCAGGTTGCCCAACATATGTATTTTTCTTCCATAATACAATCCACTCTGTATATAGGTGTCATCTAGACCTCTTCACTCTATGGGAAGTGAGACTTGAGGAACCAATCCAAGCACTGATATTTTGGATATTATTATTGCTGTGAATAATGAACTGTTTTTATCTCTGACCCAGCAATGTCTTCTAAATCCTAGCTGGGCATGGTGGTGCACACCTATAATCCCAGTACTGAGGAGGCTGAGACACAGTTTCGAAACCAGCTTTATCTACTTAGGCTCTCAGCAACTTAGTGCTAAAACTCAGTTTCAAAATAAAAAATAGGGCTGGTGGTGTGGCTCAGAGGTAGAATGACCCTGGGGATTGAACCATAGATAGATAGATGATAGATAGATAGATAGATAGATAGATAGATAGATAGATAGATAGATAAATAGATAGATAGATAGTCCTGAAACCATGGCAGGCCAATTTGTTGGCTAGCAAGCAAGATAAAATTTCAAAACTTTCAGACCTCTTCACTGTTTTGCTAGTGAGGGTGGGAAACTGACAGAAACATAACTTTTTAGAAGATAAGAGTTTCACATACTAATTAACAGCATTTGAGGGAACAAGAATTCCAAAGATATCATGGGAATTGGTATAAAAAAAAAAAAAAAAAAACTGCTGATCACATACTGGTCAACAAAGCAGTAAAGGGCCCCCTATTTTATTTTCTGATAATGAAGAAGAATTAGGAGGTGGTTTTAGGAAAAGTAGTGAAAGTGGAATAAAGAGTTGACAGCCCAGCTGCCTGCACAGTCCTCTGTATGTTTTAAGTTCTCTTTCAGGTAGGAAAACTTCCTCACTAGTCAGGCAATCAGCCTCAGGGTTTCCTAAGGCATAACTAGCACTAAAATTCATCCTAGTAAGTAAGGAAGGATTCATTTTCTTAAGAGATGTACACCTACAATAAGTACTAATGAGGAAAAAATGGAAAACTCTTATGGGAAGAAACCCTGGTGAACCCTTAAAATTTTTACTGGTTCACCTTGGAGGTGATGTAGCATTACTACTCAATGACTGCTAAGTAAGAAAAGTGGTAGCTGGGCCATTTTAGGTCTTAACACCTCATAATATATCAAGCCAATTGTAAATCCAATAAAAGATGACAGGAAAAGGGCTCAGAGATTGTGTGGTTACTGACTACAATAATAGAGCTTTGGTTTTCTCTGGAAAATTTCCCTGAAACCAATTCCTATAGGAATACTTTGTGAGGTATCAACTTAGTTTGTTGGCTCTTATCACCATAGATGGGGTTTATAAGGTGGCAAAAGACTACTGGAAAATGGAAGCTGAAAAAGGAATTCAGATAAATTAGCATGCTCAGTTCCATCCTGGAAATTTACCCCTATCCATTATGTTAAAATTGAGCATCAAGTTAGATGTAGGACAATAGAGTGAGAAATACTCTGAATTAAGATGGGTTCTTTAAAAAAAGAAAATGTCTCCCATAGGTAAGCCAAGTCCAAATCAACAAAAGGACACGAATCCTGCAGCTTCCTCTGATTCAAGGGGCCCCAAAGCTGAAATAGATGATGTCAGTAATGAAAACTTTGCTGTTGAACACAAGACTTTGGGTAGACATAAAACATGGGATATTTAGCTCAATCATAAGCAGCTGATGTGCAAAAATCTTATTTACTGTCACAGAGATTTTCTTTCTCTCTTTTCCCTTATTCCCTCCCCATCTACACTGAATTCAGTTGCTTCAAGAAGAAAGATAATTAGTAGAGAAGCCTAAGTTTTCCTGTCACCAAGAGGAACTGAAAATCATACACATCATCCGAATCTACTAGGGAACCTGGGGAAGGAGTTCTCAAACATGACTCTTTTGGTTGCAGGCAGCCAAGTCACCACCCTTCCTGACCTGTAGGAAAAGGACATGAACAATGGTATTTGAGCAAGGTTTAGATCAGGGAAGGGGAAATAATATGACCTTGTAAGAAAGTTTTACAGCCCCATTCAAGACACTGTTTTTGCTGCTTTCACATCTGAATACACGTCATATGGTTGAACTTCTCCATGTAATATTACTGGATAAGATTCCCCTGATCAAAAGGAGCCACTTGTAAAGAAGGGGTGGAAGGCTTCCCCAGGGGTTCCTAACTCCTCCACTATTTGCAACAAATGGGTGAGTTAGAATTTTACACAAGTTTCTTTACGTTCTGATGCCCAGATGGTCACTATCTGACTGGGGTCTGGTCAGAAGCCTTCATCTCAGCAGCCCTGCCTGCATCACCACACTTCCATTAGAAGAGATGGCTGATAAACCCCACAAAACTCAGGGCCTTCCATACAAAGTTCCTTGGGACTATGAAGGCAGATTTGTAATGCTGAATCCAGTCAAAGAAAAATAGTCCAGCCTCTGCATTGACTCTTTCCTCCTGGAGACAGTCTGGGTCTCACTGGAGAATTCTATTTGCTCTTTCATATCAGTTAATTCATAAAGTAGTATTCTTTGAATTGGGTTCAAATTAACAGGACATGTTAAAAGCTGTCCAGAAAGCTGGGACATACTTTCTACCTTTGCGACCTCCCAATCCTAATGACAACTTTGAGATAAAAGTCTCTGTGATTAATAATTTTGACAGTTGGAGAGTCGGCAACAGGAGGCAGCCTCATCCCAGAGGCAACCTTTGGACTTTTAAGCTCATCACATGCTGGCAAGTACAGTCCTTCTGAAAATCAGCTATTAGCTTGTTACTAAACTTCACTCAAAACTAAGTATCACTCCTGTGCAGATCTTGTAACTCTCTACCTGGATAGTCCTGTTTATAGTGGGTCAACAATGTGGGAAAGGCCCAATAAGCCTTGATTTTCAAAGATATATGGCATGCATTCAAGAATGTAACTTTTCTGGCCTCAGCCTCAAGTAAAAATACAGAGGCAAATCCTTTGGGGGGAACTTCATTCTCTACTGCCCTCCCCCACCCCCCCAAAAAACCCACTGGCTCAGTGAACCCTTGATTCATTGAGGTTCTACTACATCCCTGGACCTGGATCACTGTTGATTTGGTTGGGCTGAAACCCAGAAGTGTCCACTGGCTGCTGTATATGTTTAATCTTGGCCTCATATATGCACAACTGAAAATTGATGAGACTGCTCTACTTAGTGGAAAGAACTCACAAACATTCTCTTAGATATAAACAATATTCCTCTTAATAAATTTTGTAGTTTTACTGACTCTTGAGCTATTACAAATAGTCTAATTGTTTTGTCTGCCACTTGGAAAACTATGGACTGGCATATTAAAGTCATCTGTTGTGGGGATCACAGACTGAAAATAAATCTTAGCTTCTGATTAAATCATATATGTCATTCATAGAGATGAACATATTAAGAACACATCTTATGAAAAGACCAAATAGAATCAAGCCACTGAGAAAATCTGCATGAGGCAAATTGCCATAAATGCCACATGGGTCCATTATCCCACCCAACATGCAATGCAATGCATCTGATGTCACAGATTGGCCACAAAGGGCTCTATTTTTTTATATACAAAATGCAGCATGTGAGACTTGAGACTCATTCCAAAGTTGACCATTTTTTCCCTGGAAAATTAATTATATCACACCTTTAACCACCTTCTTTGAGCTTCTGGTGGTACCTTACCACTGATCCGCTAGCTAACTCTAACTTCACCATTTTTGCACCTGAAACAAATATGTGGTTAATGGACCACTTGAAGTCTAACAATGGTGGACTTTTTTTTTTATCACAAAAGCTACCAAAAATAGGCTGAGTAGAAGTATTCAATGTATCCTCCTCAATTTCTACCATCTAAAGGTATATGATATGATTGGGTACTGAAATGGCCTTCTCAAGAATTGACCTAAAATTTTTCTGACTGTATCTCCTTCACTCCTCCTGATTTACATATCTTAGTAAGGCAGGTTTGCCATTAAATATGGATATCTATTGAAAGAAATCATCTCCTCATTCATTTTATGGACAGTGATCAGGAAGGAGGGATAAAAATCTGGGATTCTGCCTGACCATGCTAGGGCATAATATATCCTTATTTACTCCAAAAGCAAGTCTACTGCCTGGGTACAACCCTCTAGTTACAGCTCAGCTAGAAGAGAGCCTTGGTGGTTCAAAGGTAACTCTAGTTTAAATACTACCTATTCTTTTGTCTTGTTGGACTGTCGTGATCCTAGATCCAAAGGATGATGAGCACTTGTACAATATAATGCTCACCATGTCCCCCCCATTGTGGCCCATCTACACAAAAATGGGGTACACACTGGGTCTCCATAATTTTTATTTTTGCCCTTGTCCTTCTTGCACCTGAGCGTTCTGATGCATAGATCTAGGTGTCAGTAGAGGATGAGCAGAAATAAGGTGAAGTGATAGCTACTGAAATAGAACTGTGGCAATAGAAGAAGAAGACAATGTGGTCTGATAATGGGGCATTCAGGAGATATCTTTGACACTGAGAGGTAGGGAGGAGTGAGGGACGCTAATGATCCTTTGTTTTTCAGCACCACCTTGTCACTTTCCTATCAAGAAAAATGACCTGATACAGCTCTCTCAAATTGTTGCAAATGCTTTTAAATTAACTGTGTGCTAGATCTGCCACATCGCCATATGCTCTACTCACAATCTGACTGCCATTACTTGTAAGCTTACTGAGAAATCTGTCAGATGCAGCAGGAGATGGCCCCAGCTCCTGCCTGAGAAAAACATCAACCAACACCTCCGTTCCCATGGCCTTCATCCTTCGTAACTCATTCATCCCATGGGGTAGACAAATACCACTCCTTTTGTGGTGTGGACTAACAGAAAAAGTTGAACTGGCTGTCCTCAGGCAATATTCTCAATGACAAAGAAGAGACACACTTATTTAGTATGAATTGAAAACCTTAAAGTTTATTATCCAGCAAGGAGGCCACTTTCAGGCACGATCAATCTGTGCTGCCTGACTGATGTAAGTCCCACTTGATGTTCTATTCATAAATACTACTTTGTTGCTAGAGGCACCAAGTATACCTCAATGACTATACCTCTTATGGAGAAACCAGGCTTTAACTTGCTTATCTCCTACCTGGTGGCTTGTACCTTAGAAATAGTCATAAATTTTCATCTTCATAGAAGTATCCCAGATAGATCATGTAGTCTCTAGACAATCACAAGAACCTTTCCAAAATGAGTAACTGACTCATTATTCACACTCATCTTATGGGCACTTAATCAGTTAGAAAAAGTGGTATAAAATTTTTCTCTGACTTTAGCTAAAGTAACCAATTATATCACCCCAGCCACTGAAGGAATTCAGGTTAACATCAATTCATTGTCCATATATTGTTATAGACAAAAAGATTACCTTATACTTTCTCTTCAAGTACCCAAGACAAGTCTATGCAATCACTAATATATCCTATTGTACCTGGACTGGCATACCTGGATTGTCTTGTTAGGTTGCCATGATCCTAGATTTCAAAGATCTTTTACCATTTAGTGAATACACTGTTCACCAAGTCCCCTACCATGGTCCTTGTAGACAAAAATGGAAATTATACTGGTCTTTGAAAATTCCCTGTCCTTCTTCCACCTGAATCTTTGGTAGAAACAGCTTGGTTCCCGTGAAAAGGTTTCAGACTCAGTAGAAATATCAACACAAAGATTTAAGAAAAAAACCACCTAATTTTCTAAGGTAGACCCTAATATTTTATGACATTGTTCAGCCAGTTGGGTCTAGGACCCTGAGGGTATGATTGAGACTAATAATGCTTGTTGGCCTCATTTTGCTGCTTTCTGCGCTATTAATACTAGCTTTAATTAAATGTTATATGAAGCACATTGGCCAAACTTAATCCCAGCCTCAGTCAGCCATATTAATCAGAGTGGTGAGTAGAATTCCCACACTAAAGGGGAAATTTACCAGAAACCAGGATAGCAGAGAAATGAGATTTAGATATTGTTAAGAGATAATTCTCCATGGTTCTCTTGCATTTCCACACATCTTATGAGCAAGACACTGATTTAGTTGTTGAATATCTTTTCAACAATCTCTGTATGGAGGATATAGATATTGTCCTTTGGAGCAAAGGACAATATGCTCATTGCCCATCATGAAAATGCAGATTCCCAAAGCTCAGGGTTACTCTCCTATAATACAACCAAGTATTATCATTTCTTCTGCACATAGCTGTGTGGGAACTGGGACTTTGGAAAGTGGCATAAATACTGTTACTCTGGCTGGGACTTCCCTGTGAATACTGAACTGTCCTTTGTTTCTAGCCAGGAGTCTTATGTCTTCTAAAGTAGCCATAAAATTATGACAGTCTCACTTGTTAGTTTGCAAGTAGAATAAAATTTACAGCTCTTAGCAATGCATACACTTGCATTCTGTAACCATAATACCCTTTCTAAACTCCATATTAATAAAATAAAAAATTAAATAACCACCAGGAGAAAGCATAGATGGTTTATTTTATTCTTAAATAATCCTCTATATTTATGTACCTAAATTAGGAGAGTAAAAGAAAATGGTCACTAAATAGTGTTTATAAGTCCAGTCTTTTGTTACTTATATATCCTGATGCAGATCATTTGAAATGCACTTTCTTCTGTTTCATTCTATTTTTAATTTTGAGTAGGTAAAATATAATTTATATCTCTTAAGTCGATGGTGAAAATGTTATTAAAATGTATTTTCAAACCATTTAAGGTTTCACATTATGTTTGGACTTAGTAATCATTCCAAAGCAAATAAATGTGATGGCATCTGATATGGCACCTTAAATACCTTAATAGCCCATGAAACCTTTGCTTTCTCTAATGTAAAATAAATATTAAAAGGAAAGTATGGATGCATGAGATCTTTTATTAACCTAATTTCTTTTTTTTTAAATTATAAAATAACACATCTCTAAGAAAATTTAAATATTGAAAAAGGATATTACTTCAAAGACTATGCATTCTCACTAGTTCCTAGTTCCTAAAAGGCAGCTACTGTTAATATTTTGCTATACAAATACTAATATATATATACATATATATTTAATAGAATTATGATGTTTTGCTTATTGCCTTCACTTTACCTTGGATTTATAGACATATCAGTACACACATAGATAAATCAATTTTTAACAGCTATGGAGTAACACAGTATTCCATTACCTTGACCTTGATATATGAAAATTTTGTATCTAACTCCTTATTGATGGTACATAAGGTTTTATCTACTTTGTTAACTGGAAAACCTAGTGCTATAGTGAATACTCTTGTATTCACAGCATGTACTTCTAAGAGTATTTCTGTTGGACAAATACCCATTGAGACTTAAACGTGCTGAATGACAGAGCTTGCATGAATGCTATTAGGTTAATATGGTCGCCAATTTATAAACAGTCAGTAATTCCAGATTGAAATTCTTTTCTCACCTTTGTTGCCAAAGATTTGAGTTTTCCCAGTAGTGACTGTTTATTGGAATACACAACTTCTTCTTCATTATCTTCTCCTTCCATGATGGCACAACTGTCTGCAGCTGGGAGCTCACACTCTTTTGAGTTAGTTGTCATTACTAATTTGGAGTATTTGTACTCCAGTCTAAGTAATGATAAATAAAATAAAACTTGTCATAATAAAGTGACAAATTACATTGATAAAGAATTAATATTTATTTTTGGTGGTCATATGACAGTTCACTAAATTGTCTTATAGTACAGATGCTCTACCAACAAATTTTCCCACCTGTGGTCATAGCTTTATGTGTTCTCTTTGATCAGCTGTCTTCATAAAAATATTTCTCAGGATGTCAGAGAATCATTTCAACACAAGTAATGCTACTACTTTACATTGACTGAAATGTCCAATTATGAAGAACATTTGGAAAACAAAGAAAAACCTTAAAGTCTGAATACACTTTAATTTATTAATATGCAGACTCAAATTCACTATCACATTTTCCAAAGTTTAATTCCTAAAGATAAGAATATTAAACAGTCAAGTGAGTTAGTCCTTACTGTCTCTCTACATCATTTATACCTTTATACTTAACTAACACATCAGATATTACAATTGTCCCTAGATATTAGAATTTAGATCTTCTACAGCCCCGCTGAGATGTGAATCACTGTAAAAGATTCAGGTCGTATAACAGATCAATATTCAACCTCAGATTCTTGGAGACCTGGAGTAAATAAGTGTGATATTTGTCCATTCACGTAGTTCATTTCTTTGCAAATATCTGCCCACCAAAAATTGAAAATGAAAGTTTGGGCAAGAAAAGAACATGATGTTATAAAACAAAAAACAAACTTGGAGAGAAATTCTGCCTTCTGATTTCAGCCCTGTTACCATCTACAGGGTAACTTTGAGCCTCCATTTTTCTTTGCTTTATAATAAATTAAGTCTAAGTTACCTTTAATGTTCTATGATCTTTCTGTTATCAGAACAGCAATTTCTTTCTCTCTTACTTTCTTAGAGGCCTTTCCTACAACCTCTTCACTAGAAGTGTCTTGTTTCTCTGAGAGAATCTATTGGATATAATGATTAAGTCTAAAATTTTTACAACAAAAACAGACCAGTTCTTACATGACCATTCCAATAATGTTACTTACTTTTGATTCTTTTTCCAAAAGTAGCAAGTTAGAGCCACCAGCAAAACAGCCGTGAAAGCTCCCACACCTGCTCCCACTTTTAACCAAAAGTCAACTGTTTCGCAGGTTGACAACTTTTTCTCAGGCAAAGAAACTCCTTTAATGCACCATTTAGGTTCATTCCATACATATAAGGTTTCCTTTTAAAATAAATAAAAGCACAGGTAACATGAGAAATGAGATTCAGATTCAACTGTGAAAGCCAGATTTGTTATTGAGTCATTTTCTCATGGAGAAGAGTTTGCTAATCCCTTACTATATTATAACAGGCACCAAGCATCACTTAATAGAAGCTTCTGAGAGTGAAAAAGAGAAACAGAAGAGAGTGAGCAAGAAAATAATAAATGAAAATGCAAAAAAAAAAAAAACAAAAGATATGGACTGTGAGGTCAGAAAATGATGTCATCTGGACACATCTTTTGGGCTGTTTTCCTTGAATCTTACTGATCCCTGGATTTTTTATTTTTTGTGCATTGTAAATGTACATGATAGTGGGATTCATGGTGATATACTCATATATGCACAAAATATAATTTGGTCTATTTCCTTCTCCATATGCCCTGTTTCATGTGTTCCCTGGCTTCTTAATTTTGTTTTTGAATGAAAGCTTATACTGTTTAGTACTATTAACTTAATGAATTTTACTCACCCACCATGTAGTTCCTTTAATCCAAACAGTCTCTCCCTTAAGTAGAAGAGCAGAAAGACCCAGCCCTAGAGCAGTTATTTGCACCATAGCTTGCAGGCTTGGTGGCTGGTGTGAAGATTAGGCACATAGATTGTGCCCTTCACTCCAGCCAAAATAAGGTGGGCATTATTCTGGGTCCCCACTACCCACACCAGGTACTTCCAACCTCCCAAAGTAGGAGACTCAATTCTTATAGGGCAATATTTCCCAAATAACAACTTACGACTAACCAGTGAACAACAATAAAATCAATATACTCATCTCAACCAACAATTTTATAAATAAATGGCTCAAATAAGGCAGATGGAAAATGAAATCCAGGATGCTGTGGATAGTTCCTTATATCGTTCAACATATACAAAATGACCAGTGGCAAATATATATGATGATGATATCCAAAGACATTAAATGACACAGGGCATTAAATTTTTTGCTGTTTGTGTTCTGTTAAATGTTCTTGCGTATGGTGGTCACTTTATCAACACTCTACAAGAAGGCTAGCACCGTAATGTTTAGTTTCATGTCTCAACTGCATAAACATATTTTGGCAGTAAATAACAGTGATATGGAAGAGAATTGTATTTAATTTGAGGAAAAGTTTCAATTAAGTTCTAAGTAAGAACTTTCTGCATGTGTTTCAGAGTAGACATTACCGAGTTTTTTAGTTTATGACAACTGTAAGATTTCATAAAAAGAGTAAATAAGTTACTTTTTAAATGGGCTATATGTTAATAAAAATGATGAGTAAGAAATGCAAGGGCACATTTAAATTTAGCTGCTATGTCTCTAAGTGCTGATTGTGACAATACAGAGAAAAATGTAAACCCTAGTCAGAAAAAATTGACTTAATTTGAAGTGTATTCTATAAAAAAAAAAGAATATGCCAGAGTTTATATGCTTTTATCAAATGTATAACACCCAATGAAAATGTCAAGCTCCAATGTCCAGTCTTCTAAACATTCTAAAACTTCAAAATTAAAAGACACTTGTAAAATAAAAAAGAGAAAATAAAAAGATACTGTACTCCCAGATTGCCTAACTTTTCAATAAGCTTTTCGAATACTGTCAAAGGGGGGAAAAATCTAGCAACTGGCAAAACTTCTTAGTCATTCTATAACTATTAATTACAGCCTTATCCCTTTATCCGATTATTTGGCTGGAAAACAAGAAAATAGCTGACTCTGCAGCTGAAAGATTTATTCTTCCCAGCATGTAGGGATGTTTTCTGAACAGGATTAAGATACATTTGATGATAAATTTAAGAATATTTCTCTTAGCGATAACAGTATCACTTTGAATCTTTACTGCTTCATGGCTTCTACTATAATGCTTACTCTACACTTAGAACTTGGTATAGATTTCTGAGATCCAATTTGATAAGAGCACTTTCATCACAAGTTGTGCAGCTTTTTGTTCATATCAGCTCTACATGGAGGAATTATATGGTGTAAATTTAACTTCACACACGTCTGTATGTGATATATTTACAGAATCAAGAAAGTACATACATGGTCAACATAAAGTGAAAAGTAGAGGATGGGGCAGGATACAGGAAACAGTAAGACGATTAAAAATCAAAAGATACCAATTACAATATTTTCCAATCACCATTTTTTTCAATCATGAAGCTTGAGCAACCACCATCACTCATTGACATAAAGGAAAACTCAGAAGTTGTCATTTGTATGCGGTGTCTCTGTAGACAGGCTTGGTCCTTACCTGCAATCCCCTCTTGCAGGCTCCCTCAATCTCGTGGAAGTCATGCTCTGTGCACAGAGGGCAAGCCTCAGCGCTCTCCCACAGGAAAGAGAATTCACATCCATCGCAGGTGCCTGCTGGGCACTTGCTGAAATAAAACCCAAAATATGACAGAGTTTTAAATGTACTCAATCCAAGTTTACTCCAATCAACACTTGAGTGTCTACTGCATACAGGAGAGCACCATGTAGATGCTGAGGAAACACACATGAAAAAAAACCTAAAGGAGATCAAAGCACAATGAGATAACTCTTTGCACCTACTAGGATGGCTAAATAGAAAAGGTAATAACAAGTATTGTGAGGAGGTGGAGAAACTGGAACCCTCATCCACAGCTGATGGGAATGTCAGAAGGTGCAGCTGCAGGGGAAGAGCCTGGTGGTTCCTCTAACAACTAAACAGAGAACTGTTGTAGGATCCAGCAATATATTCCTAGGCTATATCCAAGAGAAATGAAAGCTTATGGCCATACAAAACTTTTATACAAATGCTCATGGTAGCATTACTCATAACAGTAAAAAGATGGTAACAACTCAAAGGATCATCAACAGATGAATGGATTGAAAATGTAATATATCTACATGATGGACTAGTTCTTGGCTAGAAAAAGTATTGATACATGCCACAACTTGGATGAGCCTTGAAAATAATATGTTCAATTTAAAAAGTCACAAAATTCTAGTTATTATATAATGCTATTCATACAAAAGTCTAAAATAGGAGAATCTATAGAAAAGTGGTTGCTTAGGGCTAAGAAGAGGACTAGGCTATAAGATGATAAGACCTAAAGGATTAAGGGTTTCTTTTTGAGGTAATAAAAATGTTCTAAATGACTGTGGTGATGGTTGTACATATCTGTGAATAACACCAAAACCACTGTATATTGCTTGGTAGGTAAATTATATATCTATTAAACTGGTTTTTTTTTAATTTTAAAGACAGACACAGATAATGACAGAAGGAGCTCTGGGATGGTTTCTGGGTAGAAATAATGACTGCAGCGGAGTCTAGAATGTTCAGTAGGAGTTAGCCAGAAGAGAAGAAAACAAAGGGATTTCTGCCAAAGGGAAGAAATGATGTGATGACTTGGTAGAAAATCACATGTGGGTCATTGTTGCTGGAGCTTCCTGAGCAAGGCTGTGAGTGTAGGGTGCATGGTCAAGAGCCAACTGGGGAAAGGCCACAAATGGTAAGGAGGATGTTGAAGATAACCTACTTAGGGGAGGCACTTCAGGAAATAGAATGAGGCACAGAACCAATGTGCCCAACTAGCCATCAGGTCCACACACAGCTCAGTGACAACGCAATGACTCTATAATCCTGGGCTTCTTAGGCCAGATGACCATTTCAAGAGGTGGGGTTACCATCATCCCATGATGGGCTGGAATTAGACACAGGGGCCAGGGTGGCACTGAGCTGACAGCCAGGCAGGGCCTAAACAGAGACTTTCTGAAATGCTGCTCTGTGGTGTGTGGACCCTTTGTATTCACTTGCCTGTTTCATTTTAGGAACAGATAAAAACACGAAATTGCTCAAACTTAACCTGTTCTTAATGTGTACAGAATTGTCCCTGAAGTTAGGAGCTATGCAGAAAGATTTTAGTGAGAACAGCTGTTTCGTTCATGAATTCATTGAAACTAGGGGAATATGGTTCTCTTAATTTGTCTACCACATTTATAGCACTCCTAAGTCAAGCCATGTAAATTTAGGTTTTCTCAGACCACCTCCTTCAGATTTTAGCTAGTGTTGAGCACAGGTCTTCTAAAGTACCTAGTAGCAAAAAAAAAAAAAAAGACATGAAATAGAGAATCCAGAAAAAAAAAACACCCCTTTTTAAGTTTCTATTTCAAATGTCTTTTTAGTGAGACAAAAACTATATTTTTTCAGTCTACCAGCAAAGTAAAATTTCAAATTCTTAGTTAACTAAACATAGTCCAAGACACCCTAGAATATGAACATTAAAAAAATCTACATGTCTGAGTATTGAGCACATTATAATATGCCTGTCTTTCCAGAGTGTTTGTGTTTGTACACTAAGTAGATATAGGTAGTATGTCAATAAAGGCAGTTTTCCTTAAACAGGTCATAACAGAGGCTCTGAGTTTTTTGTTTTGTTTTGTTTTGTTTTTTGTCGGGACAAAGAATAATGGAAATGATGACTCTTTGGGAAAATGATTTATCTGCTTTATATGTTTATAAAAAAGGGAGTGACTGCCAGGCGTGGTGGAGCACACTTGTAATCCCAGCATTTGGGAAGCTGAGACCAGAGGATCCGGGTTCGCGGCCAGCCTCAGCTACTTAGTGAGGCACTTCGCAACTTAGTGAGACCCGGTTTCAAAATAAAGAATAAAAAAATAGGACTGGGGGTGTAGCTCGAAGGTAGAATGCTCCTGAGTTCAATCCCCAGTACTGCAAAAAAAAAAAAAAAAAAAAGGGGGGGGGGGAGGGACCAATATATTCAGACTAGAAACCAAAGAGAGTTTTTTAAAAAGCACCAATATCATTGTTTTTATTACTATATCTCTGTAGTATAATTTGAAGTCAGGTATTGTGATTGCTTTGGCAGTCTGGGTCTTTAATTTTTCCATATGAAATTTAAGACTGATTTTTTTTTCTGCTCTGTGAAAAATGGCATTGGTATATTAATAAGGACTGATTGAATCTGTTGATCACTTTTGGTAGAATGGCCATTTTGATAATATTTATTTTGCCTATCCAAGAGCATAGGAGATCTTTCCATCTTCTAAGATCCTCTTTGATTTCTTTCTTTAATGTTTTATAATTTCCATTGTAGGGATCTTTCACCTTCTTGGTTAAATTTATTCCTAGGTATTTTATTGTTTTTGAGATTATTGTGAATGGAATTGTTTTCTGGATTTCATTTTCAGTGGATTCATGGTTGGAATATAGACAGGCAACTGATTTTTGTAGACTGATTTTGTATCTCACTACTTGGCTGAATTTGTTAATTATCTTTGGAAGTCTTTTGGTTGAATTTTTTGGGGTTTTTGGTTTTCCACAGAGAGAGAGAGAGAGAGAGAGAGACAGAGAAAATGTAATAGATGAAAACCAAGCCACAAAAAATATTATCTCTACATGCCACCTTCTAAATCAAAGTAACTCAAAATTGCTCTTTTTTAAAAACTAGGTATCTGATTCAAAAACTTCTCCAATAACACAATTATTAATTGTATAACAATGATTTGCAACTTTAAAAATAATTACACTTTTCTGATCACATAGTAAAAAATTATCAATAGGCTTTCCAGCTCAAAATATGTCCTAAAATATTTGTTTTCTACTCTATCTTTTCAACACAGAGATGTTTTAAGGAGAGAAAAGAGCAAGCTGTTTAACTTGAAAGAAATAGAAGAGTAAGTCTGTTTAAGGAAAAAAGAACTTAAATGAAAGAAAAAGGGGGAAATTAATCAAGCTGCAAAAACGTCGGGAGAGAAGACCCGGGTTACAATTCTACCTGGACTTTAAAATGACTGTGTGTTTTCTTACAAATGACTCAACTGCTTCTTCCCTCTGCCTTGATCTGTAATTTGTTAAATATCTAATGTATGCTGACAGTTTTACATACATACATCGCAAAATTGTCAGTACCAATCTCAGTGACTTGTACGGGGAAGGAGAGGGAGGAGGGTGGGGTCAAGAAGAAAACACACTGAGTGCTGTGTGTATGATTGTTCCTGTTACTCTGAACCTCATTATGATGTATAATTATAATGTATCAATAAAAGGGTTTTTTTTTAAATCCAACATGCCATGCTGCCTTCACAGGGTAATTCTAATGGATAAAATGAAAGAACAATTTTAAAGCACTGCACGAATATAAAAGACTATTAATAATGCACATCACTTTCTAAAGAACTGATAGAACTACAGGAATTGCAACCAAAAAAACTCAAGACACTGATGTCATTTGGTGTCAAAACACTATAATGATTCAGTGCCTATCCTTAGTAGACTTCACTCTTTTAAAGATTCTCTTAGGTTAAAAAGAGTTTAGTTCAGAATCAATTCCTTAATGCTTTTAACTCAATTCATCATTTAAAATGTGAAACATCCAAATTTGATCCTATGTTACAAACCTAAGTTGTACAGTTTAAATCAAGCCTTCTTTAAGTGTAACATATACATACAATAGAGTTTTACTCAGCCAAAAAGAACAAAATTATGCAATTGTAGGAAAATGGATGGAACTTGAGAACATCCTGTTAAGTGAGATTAGCCAGTCTCAGAAAATCAAGGATCTTATATTTTCTATCATATATGGAAGCTAAAGAGAAAATAGGAAAGAAAAAGTGCTTCAGATAAAGAGAGAGAGGGAGAGGGAGAGGGAGAGAGAGACCAGTAGAAGAGTGGAAAGAGATTGAAGGAGGAAGAAGAGATGGGGGAAAAGGAAGCATGAGGAAGGAAACAGATCAAATAATACTATGTTCATATATGAAGGCATCACTACCAATCTAACATGTACCAAGAGTGGATAGAGGGGTGGGATTTGGAAGGAAACATACCAAGTAATGTGTCCATATATACATGTATCAATATGAATCTTGCTGTGATGTATAATTACAATGCACCAATAAAATTATAAAAACAAACAAAAAATCAATAAATCAAGCCTTCCCTGTGAAATGAAATAGATGAAGCAATAATAATTTGAACAGCCCTCATTTATAGAACAAAAACAGAAAAAAAGTATAAGAAAAATAAAAGTACTTCCTTCTACCAAGAGAACAACAACAACAAATAGGGAAAGAGATAAATGCATTATTGCCAAATATTTGAAACACTTTCCCTTTGATTACCTGTTCCAGCACTATCTCCACCCACCTCCTCCCATCACCGGCTTTTGAAATCTGAAATGCAGAGGTGGCACAATTATAGTTCTTTCATCATCTTTGGGGTACTCAATCAGCACCAAAACTAGGGAGAAAATGTCTACAGAGACAGTACCTGGTCATGGACAGCTGGGCCGTCTGAGGCTAGGGATAGGATTGACAGAGGTACTGTGGATTCTTGGTAGAGAAAGAACTGATTTAAAGTATAAGCAGGTGGATCTTTATTGGTAAGAGGGGAATAGACTTCCCTATCATCTTATTAGTTAGGTTGGCTTAATATTGGCAATGTATTGCAATTCAGATGAATCTTTGCTTATGAAGGTAGGTTTTGGATTCCAAAATGGGCCACATTTCTTGGGGGGATACCTAGAGTGAGTAGTGTCATCATTTAAATAAATCATTTTTCCTAAAGCAGAAGCTACTTGGTTAATATTATGATTCATGGAGAAGAATCTTTTCTTATGACCCAATGCTTAATCTATTATTAATTGTTTGGATAGTTTATACATTGGTATTAATCTGTTTTGCCAAAACTTCACTCAAAATCCAAAGCTAAAATGAATTTACCTATGCTGTCAGTACCTTTCTGACTCTCTGGAAGTAGTCTCAGGAGACTGGGAGGAAAAAGCCATACTCATATGCTCCTAGAACATTAGTTGTTTGGTGCCAAGGCACTACTGTTGCTGAGCTCCTATCATGGGAACCTTCTGTGGTTACTGGCATTTCCGCATGTCAGAATATTCCCACCGACATCCTGTGGCCTGGGTGATGCTGTCTCTAACCTGCTGCAGGCGAGTCCCCTCAGATTCAGTATCTTGGGAAACAGCCTTTCTCTGCAGAGGATGCCTTGTCATTTGCAGAAGGTCCTCTTATGTGGAACCCATAAAACACCATCACATCTTATTTAATTTTGTTTGGCTAAAGCTGGAAAGTATAAAACACTTATTATTGTGCCTTGGTCTATTCAAACTGCAATAACAAAATACACTAAACTGAATAACTTAAAAAGCAACAGAAATTAATTTCTTATAGCTCTGGAGGGAAGAAAGTCTCAAATGAAGAAGCCAACAGATTTAGTGTCTAGTTAGGGCTGCTCTCTGATCCAGAAATGGTGCTATCTTGTTATGTCCTCAAATGGTAGAAGATGCTAGCTAGCTCTCTGGGGTCCCTCTTATAAGGGTACTAATCACATTCATGTCACCACATGACCTAATCATCTCTCAAAGGCATCACCTTCAAATCCCATCAGCTTGCTTTTGGCATTAGATGATGTTATTCCCAAAGCAAACTAACCCACATTCCCTAGTCTTCTGTTATCTATAGATTCTGTATCTTCTTCAATGGAAAAATTAAGTTTTATTAATCATATTTCCTTTTTTCAAAATTGATCCTAGAACTTCTCTGAATGTTTAGTGATAGTGTTATATTACATTTTAAAATTACTTACTAGGGTTTGAATTATACAATTTCATTACATCTGTATCATTTTTTCCATTTCTTGATCATAATGACTTTTAGTTATTTTCATGTATGCTCAAAATGCTTTTATATGCTTCCTTACATTTTTATATTCTAAGAGCATATTTCATTGTAATTTTTTTAGTTCTCTTACCTTCTTAATTAACCTTGTACAGATTCAGATATCTATTATCTGTTCATAAATGTTCAGAGGAAAAAAAGATAATAAGGAACTCATTTAATCATCTTTCTCTGGCTCTTAACAACTTAAAATAGAATTTCTGGTTTTAACAATCCTTCCCCTAAGACTAAACAAAATACTATATTAGCATTCAATAAATCTGATGATTTTAATAGAAAGACTTTAAGTTAGAGCCTGTGATATAAACTCCTGAAGTGTTCAATCTCTGAACACTATTAGGACAGAAATGTGAAGCAACCCTTTGTGAGTTATGATATTACAACACTATGGTGATAATGAAAATGGACTTGGATTTTGAAAGAGGTTTCGGAAAAACAATTTTAGACTGATTTATAAACTACCCAAGCAGTTAAAGATAGTTGTAAATTGGGAGGGATGAAGAGAAATAAAGAGATGAAGATGATGCTTTTACTCCAACTCATCATATTAATAAAGACACTCCTGTTTGAGGAAAGATAATTCCCTTATATGAAGGCAACAATAACTCACAGATCAGTGGAGTTATCCTCTGGGATGAAAGCACTATTTGCTTCCTTGTTTAGTATGCTTCTTTGCAAATCTCTGCCCACGAGGAAGCAGAAGGAGAAAATCATAAGATGAAGGCATTTGGCATAAAAAGAACCAGAGACACAGTCAGGAAATCATTCCATCTTGACTGCACTGATCCACAGCTATCCAACCTGGGATTGCAGTGTTTCCTACTCTGTGAAGTAAATGGATTTAACTCAAGGATCTCATAGATACTATGACAGCTCTATTGTCAGAGTAAAAATGGTTCCCTCTGCCTGCTTTCTTTTATATATTTATATATTTTTTATTGTTGCATTGTAAGTATACATCATACTGAGGTATAGAATGATACCCACAACTCTTGAGACATTTCCCTCTGGCTCCCACTCCCTCCCTCCCCTTCCCTGTACAGGTCTTTGAGATACTGCCTGCTGTCTAGTAAAGCCATTATATAATCATTTCAATGCCTGCAATTTCTTAGTTCTTCAAAAGAGCCCTTTGGACATAATACTCAAGTCTGCACTGTTTCTAATGAAAGGAAAGCATTCAGTTCCTATGCAATCAAGACCATCACTCAAGCTGTAGGAAGTCTGGAAAGACATCTTACTTAGGAATTCTGGTGGTGTTAGGTAGCTAGTCAGACATTAGCAGATAGGATCAGCTAGGACAGCCAAAAGCTAAATCCACCTGCAGAGCCTCACGTAGACCCCCTCCCTGTGAGAAAGGAGTGGAAACAACACAGAGTCACACAGATGCAATGTGCTAAGGGCAGGTGACCACCCCAAATGTAATACATATGAGGAAGGAGGGGTCCAGAGGGAATATAAAACCCGACATGTGGAAAACACCACACCACTTTCCCATTCCCAGGAGTAGACCACTCAAGACCCCCCGTTATGCAGCATAACTTTTGTCCCAAACTACTTTCCCATTTCTGGAACAGACTGTTCCAGAGGTTTTCCCCTGGAAGGTAGCCCCTCCCCCTTCTCCATGGCCTTCCTGACATGGTGCTATCACTTCTCTAAATAAACCTCCTGCGTTCTCCTATTGCTGCTTTCTGTTTAAATGCTTTCCAATGCAGAAAAGGAAGAACTGAGATACCACGTAACAATATAAAAATCCTCTCCTGGTAACAGAGTAACATCAATTTGGGGATATTAGCAGCTATTTATTGGGTTAGTAGTTTCCTCTCTGTCCAAGGAGCAAACTGCACTAGAAAATCTCCAAAGTCTACTCCAGCTGTCAGAATTCATTGGGCACAGACGCCATGCTTGTTAGGCTCCCATCTAAAATGTCTCACACCCTCCAGACACTTTGTGGAATTAGAAAC
>PVLC010013474.1:0-41357 GCA_004027655.1 Graphiurus murinus | reverse complement strand
GGTATGTGCCACCATGCCTGGCCTTTAGTCTTTTAAAAGCTCACACTTCTAGAATAACTTTCCATGAGCTCCCCTGAATTTGTAAGTCCCTTTTATTTCCATTTAGGATCAAGTTGGTGAAACTGGTCGTGTTTCTAATTTCTAATAAATCCTGCCATGTTACCAATCCCCTCAGTGATTACACTGAGTCAAATCTTACCTTTGGAAGCACTCCACACTCTTAACTTCTGGGCAGCCAGAAGGCCCTGCCGCAGCTCAGTGTTCCTTACCTGCCCCAGCCTTCCTCAAAAGAACTCTAAGATCAGGGTTTCCTAAGTATTAACATGCCTACGAATCACCTGGCAATCTTGTTAAACTATGGATCCTGATTGGGTAGCTCTGGGCAGGGTGTGTGATTCTGCCTTTCTAATAGGCCCTCAGTGCGGCTGCCTTGTGAGCCTCACTTTGAGCAGCAAAGTCATCGTCTGCTGATTCTTGGTCTTGTTTGTACATGGGAATCGCTGGACAGCTTCGAAATGACTGATGCACAGGTCCTGCCTCAGGTTCTAAATTCACTGATGTGCGATGTGGTCTGGGCACAGGGGTTCTAAAAGCTCCACAGGTGCTTCTCATACATGGCCACGTTTGGAACCTCTGCCTTCCATGTGTCCCTCCAGCCGGAAGTCCTAGTATCACCGAGCATCATTTGCATAAAGTTTCTATCCTTACGCCTTTGTTCCTCCATCAGGCTCACCTGGCAAAAACCCATCAACCCCACCTGTGCTTCAGCAGCTGCCTGTGGCCACACAGTGGGTGCTGGGCTAATGAGTCCTCCCAGCTGACAGTGTCACACCTGCTACCTTCAAAGTCCTACCCAATTCTTCACAAACCTCCTCCTTAATTACTGAGGTGGCGGGGGAGGGCAAACCAAAAAAAAAAATTCTCTGATCTCATGCTACCAAATCTGAGGGTCATGCACCTGTGGCCACAGTCTCTGCCTTCTGGCTGTCCCTCACTGGTGCCTGGTTCCAAGCCCTCACTTCCTAAGGGAACTGCTCTGGAAATGACCTATTTTGCTGGGTCACCAGTAGCTCCTCCCCTGGATAACCACCACCATAGCACATGCAGTAACACTGCCATCATGAGAAGTCCTCTTGAGCCATTTGTCCTTCCAGTTGCCTTTCTCCATCTCTGTCCATCCCCAGATTGCCAGGAAAATGACTCTTTACAGCTTGAAGAGCCACCTTCTCTCCAGGGCAGGTGGTCCATCTAGGTTTCTCTTGCTGGGGCAGCTCCTGTGCAGGAGACAGGCCCACCTCCAGCTCTGCGGGTGTTCTGCCGTCACACCTGAGCAAGACTACCTCCCTCACCTTTACCAGGTCTCTGGTCCTCCCTGCATCCTCTTTAAATTCAATATACGCACACCCCCATAAGTCTCTGCATCTGCCTACCCCTGGTTGTCCCCCAACAGTCTTTTTCAGCATCTAAAATACTTTTATTTACTTGACTTTTGTCTGCTTATCAGTAATAATTTAAACCCATAAGGGCTTATATTATTATAAGTGTCTTTGAATTTTTGGTTCTCTGTTCTCTGCCCAGAATTTGAACATGTCATGCATAGTAGCACTCAATAAATATATGATCAATAAAGGAATGTTCCTGAAGCCATTCTCCATTCCCCTTAAGAATTCTTAAATCGGCTGCCTAGTCATCACAGACAAGTATCTCAGTTGCCAAGCTTCCCTTCATATCCGTGACTGAATTTATTTCATCTCTTAACCACTGATTAAAAGAGTTCATATATTCACAGGAGTGACTGACTTCTACCTTGGTGTGTGGAGTTGGGTTGTCTGGTTTTCTCTGTGATGAGCTTACACATCTCTGTGTGCACAAGTCTACAAATATACTTTGGGTCCCAAAAGAATAACTGTTCCAAGATCTTGAGGTCTTTAAAAATGTCCTCCATTTCTTTAAAAATGCATAATTGCTGCCTCTCCTGAGATATTTTTACAGTGTGTCCCTAGAGGAAGAATTCCAGCTGATGGCTCAACGCAGGGCAGAGGCCCATAGACAGACAGTCTGGCTCCAATTTATGCTCTGTGCTAACATGGCTAATAGGCGTTAGTATTTTGATTTAGAGAAGTGCTATATAGTTGATCCTGACTTGGTTGTACACTGGTAACATCTGGCTTAAAATCACACATTTAAAGGTCAAAAGCTATTTATTTGTTTTTTTCATATTCCTCTTCCCTCCTCTCTCTCTTTCTCCCTCTTTCTCTCTCTCTTTTCAGTAAAATATCTTGGGAATACTTGCAGTATTTTGATAAAGCTGTACACAGAATAAGTTGGCAGAAGTTCAGCTTGTCCCGTATTAAACTCTGTTGTGGACACTCTGAGCCTTTTTGGAACTATTATATGTATCAGAGCTTCCACAAATCCCTGCTAGTGCCTTTATTACCCCACTTTTTTTCTCTATCCAAGTTTTTGCTATCACTTCATTTGAGATCCTAAACTCAACACTCACTCCAGTTAAATGGGGGGGCGGGGAGCAGCAGCTCTTGATTCATAAGGTGCCCATAATTCTATAAACATCTAATGAAAATGAGCAAACATTGCTATATAAAACTTGGGCTCCATCCAGGAGTATGTTTCATTCTCAAATGCCTGATAAAACAGTGAGTCTGCAGGCGCTGGCAACTCCTTCACAGCAGTGTGGAGAGGCAGAAGTGCCCAGTATTACTGGACCATTGTGAGGCTACACCCACCAGATGCACAGTCAGGATCCCCCTTGGATTTGTAGATCTGTGAGTACTTCTGCTGGAAAAATATGACACTGTAATCTGCTACCAAAGAATTAGCTGTCCCAGTGACTTAGTAAGCCAAAAAATAAAAAATAAAAGTACGTGTTTGAAAGTCGACCCTTACCAGATATTCTCTTAGAAACAAGATGGGCACCTCTGATAGGCATAGTTCTCCTCGGCTCCTGGCCTGGGTATCCCTGGCCCCTCTGTGCCAAGCCTTTGGCATGGCTGATGAAGCACCTCCCTTTCAACGGCCTTGCTCTCTGGAAACCTTAGTAAAATGTAGCTAGTTCACACTCTGACAACTTCAAACCTAAACTTACCCAGTTGACAAATGGGATTTTGCCAAAATGCTTACTAAGTCCTGGCTGTAATGGAGTGTGTGACGCGGAATCACCGCAGCTTGGAAAACAAATGAGCAGCCCTTCCAGCGGCCTGGGGTTGCATTCCGATGGAACGCTCAAATGCAGCTTTCATCAGACCATATGCTGTGCTTGCTTGTTAGAGGGTCCTTGCATCTTTTAGAAGAATTATATTTGTTTGCATGCTTATCAGATGCACAAAATGCATTCTCCATGGATTTTCCTGTCACTGCTTGGGTAGCTTAAAGAGTCCTGCAGTTCAGAACCCTGGAATGGATGAAAGTAACAATCAAAGAAGAATGGTATGTTTTCTCCCATCCCCATAAATCTGATCCATAAATGCTAAGAATGTGAGGAATGAACATGAGAAATCCAATCATCTCACTGAGAACGTAAGAAGGAAAAAATGGCAAATCAAGAAATAAGAGCTTACCAACCTGGCCACCAGAAGGAAAGCCTTTTAAATAAGATATTTCTAAACCCCCATCTGAAATATATATCTTGAGGGCAGGAATCTTCAGAAACATAACAGGGTAGTATGGAGCTTGGTTTTATTGTCTTGCATCAGTGAACATTCCTCAAAAGCAGAGAGCGTCACTAATGGAATTATATGTTTTCATGCTATAATTACATTTGATTTTCCTGATATTTCTGTAGATGTTTTGTTCATGGGTCTGTGACAAGGCAGAATATTTGCAAGTTTTCTGTGTCCTCTACCTATCCAAAGCCCACCTCCCCCTCAAAAAACAGAGATGTGAATTCTTAATAGAAATGTGAATTTTTAATAGAAAAAAAGGACAAAATACATGCCCCCGTCACTCTGAACTACATTAAGATGTGAGACTAGAGTGCACCAATAAAAGTATATTTTAAAAATTCTTTTTTAAAATTGACTTCAGGGAGTTTCAAATAACAACAACACATGAACAACAAAAAAGAAAATAAGAATTGTATACTTGAAGGAAGCAAAGCAAGGGGGTCCTTTTGGGTTCTGAAACTACTTCTGACAAAAGGGGCATTTAAAATTTTTGTCTTTAGTTTTGAATGAATATTTTTAATAGGAGAGAATTTATTTGATCTTTGGCTATGTTGCTAAATGGCCCCATCACTAAAGGCAAGACAGACAAATAGGGCAGTAGAGTTTGGCTGGCTAAAGGACACAGTTCCAGGGTGCCATCAGTTATGTGAACCATCAGCATCATTTTTGAGAAGTGAGAATCTTAGTTGTAAAAAATATACAAAAATCTCCACTGAGGAGATATCAATAGTTAGAGAAGTATGTTGAAATCTGCTATATTATTACTATCTTCTCTCCATCTCAAGTTTGGGCTTTGTTCTACACACTTCAATGACCCCTTAACATTCAATTATTTTTTTCTTGGCATGCAATTACTATTCTCTAGGTTGTAATGGCTATAGAATACAATGATGACACTTATGTTTACACTCTTGGGGCTCCCCCTCAAAGAATTATGGGAGGAAAAGTAGGAGGGAAATTGTTGCAGTATAGGTATAGAATGAGGAGGGACTTCTACTTGTAAATGGAATTAACTTGGAGGTGTAGATAAATTTCCCTTGTCCTGACCTGGGTAACATGTTCTTTTTTTATACTTTCACTGGTGCATTATAGTCTCACATCGTAATGTAGTTCATGGTGATAGTGACATACATACACATGGCACTTCAAGAGCTTTGAAGTTAAGTTACCATTATATTTCCCTTAGTTAAAATACATTACTTGAAATACCATTTATTAGGATGTTGAAAACACAATTTCAGTTCTCTTCTCTCAAATCTCTGCAGTCTGGCTCCTGGCCCAGCCACTCAACCCAAATCATCCTGAGGTCTTCCAAAATAACTTCTCAGCCAAAACTAATAGTGTCCTTCTAGACTTGTCAGCTTTATTCAAAACCTTGCTAGCATCCATCTGTTCTCACATGCTAAGGATTTATCCCTTTCAGGTTTTCTGTTTTTCCTATCTCTAGATTCACACCTGTAGCTGTTCTCCTTTAGTGATTATTCAAACTTTGATATTTTAACACAATGCTTGTGTGTGGATTATTTTCCTACCCTTATCCCTAAGCTCTACTTACTTTCAAAAATCTTATATCGCATCATGCCAGGCCTTCAGCTGCAGTTAATCATGGTAAAGTAACAGCTCTGGTCCTGATTTTCAGCTCCTTGCTGCTGTTTAAGATCTTGGTTCCTGTAAACAAAAATTGAGTTGATCTGACTCCTCAAAAACTCCTTTACTTTCTTCAGGCTTCTAACAGCATGCATTTTCTACTTGGATTACATCTAGTGAATAAATGTTCTTTTGGTTGTCTTCTACCCTTCCCTCTTCAACCCGAGTGATATATAGTTAGACCAAACTATACATGTAGTCAGATGGAGATTTCTGTTACCCAGTTGATCAAGATGTTATTCATAATTGAATGGCGGCTGCACCATCCTCTACCACTCTTCTCATCCCACCCTAAAGTAATAATATCATCTCAAATCCTACCAACCTCACCCAACCTGTTATTCTCCATTGCCTAGTTCTGATTGTCCCCATTCTTAAAGGGAGGTCTTTTTCTCTTTTAAAAAGTTTGTTGTTCTTTTTCTATACTCTCATTGGTGCATTATAATTATTTACCATAGATTCAAAGTGGTACATTCATATATGTACATATTCTTCGATGTATTTCTCTCTGCATCCTCCCTCCCTCTTCGTACATGTGTGTAAGATTGGTAGTGATACCTTCATACATGGGCATAATGTTATTTGAACTGTTTCCTTCATCAATGCTCCTAGTTTTGCTTCCCATTTCCCACCCCAAACCCCTTCTGGTATCTTCATTCATTTATCTGAAGTTCCTTTTGTCTCCCCTTTCTCTTTAGCTTCTGCATATGAGAAAAAACACATGACCCTTGGCTTTCTGAGACTGGCGGATCTCAGCAAAATATTCTCTAGTTCCATATATTTTCCTGAAAATGACATAACTTTGTTCTTCTTTATGCTGATTAAAACTCCATTGTGTGTATATACTACATTTTCTTTGCCCATTCCTCTATTGATAGACACCTTGGTTGTTCCCATAATTTGGCTCTTGTGAATAGTATTGCTATAAACATGGGCATACATGCATTACTATAGCATTCTGAGTTCAATTCTTTAAGAAAGATACCAAGTAGTAGTATAGCTAGGTTACATGGTGGTTTTATTCCTAGTCTTTTGAGGAACCTCAATACTGATTTCTATAGTGGTTGCACTAACTTACAATTTTATCGGTCGTGTATAAGAGTTCCTATTTCCCCATAGCCTCACCAGCATTTATTATTGATATATTCTTGGTAAATACCATTCTAACTAGGGTTTGTATTTCCCTGATTGCTAGTGATGTTGAACATTTCTTCATATATTTGTTGGCCATTTGTATTTCTTCTTTTGAGGAATATCTATTAAGATCACTTACCCATTTTTTTTAAATTTAGTTGTTTCTTTGGTGTTAACTTTTCTAAGTTTTTTTAAAAAATATTCTAGATATTGACCTTTATCAGAGGAAGATTCTCTCCTATTCTTTAGGTTGTCTATTCAGACTCTTGTTTCCTTTGCTGCACAGAAGCTTTTTAATTTGATACCGTCCCATTTATTGAGTACCCTACCTAAATACCTTTCTCCAAAAGATTTTCCATGTAGTATATATAAACTGTGTCATATGAACTGACTAGATTTATTCCTCCTCCTCTCCTGAACATATAGCTTTAAGTGAAAATGTATCCTGCGTCATCTCTACATGTATATAAATTTCTATTAATTCACAGGATTATCTGTATATGTGGTATTTCTTAACTCCTTTGGAAAGGCACCTTTTGGATAAATAGGAGATCTTCTTTCATACATATACAATTTTTCAAAAATTTGGCACACAATAATTGTATGTATATTGGGAGTACAGTATATTTCAATACATGTATACAATACACAATGACAGAATTGGTAAACATCTTATCCATCATCTCAAACATTTATTATTTCTTCATTTTGAAAACATTCAAAATCCTTTCTTCTAGCTATCGTAAAAGCTACAATAAGTAATTATTAACTATAGTCACCCTACTATATAGTTTATTGAACATTGGAATTTTTCCTCCTATCCAACTGTATGTTTTTATGCAGTCACCACCTCTCTGTATTCTCCCCTCCCCAGTTGAGAATTTTTTGAATCTTTGCTTAAAGTCCACATAATCTGTTCCACGCCCCACAACAAAATGCACTTAAAACATTTTAATAAACCGGGCGTGGTGGCCCACGCTTGTAATCCCAGCATTCAGGAGGCTGAGACCGGAGGATCCGGGTTCGCGGCCAGCCTCAGCTATCTAGTGAGGCACTCCACAACTTAGTGAGACTCGGTTTCAAAACAAAAAGTAAAAAATAGGGCTGGGGGTATAGCTCAGAGGTAGAATGCCCCTGAGTTCAATCCCCAGTACCACAAAAAAAAAAAAAAAAAAAACACATTTTAAGAGTAATTATGGTTTCTGAAATTTTGCCTCATATGTGTACAATTTCTTTCCAGGATCCCCCCATGGCTGTAACCCTTGGACTCCGAATGGAGGAAATGATCTTTAATCTTGCTGATACACATTTGTTTTTTAACGATTTAGAGGTAAGAATTTTAAAAGATAAGAATAGTTGTTTCCAATGTTAAAACTCTTAGATGGTTTCATATATGTGGCTCACCTTGAGAAAACTGACAGGTGGAAACTTCCTAAAGAGAACTAGAAAGGTCTTGTCAAGAGGAAAAATTGCATATACAAGTATGAACAGAAAGTAAAATTGTGCCCATCAGTAATATGTAGGTACCAGCACATCTTGATAACAAAAGTGTCTTAGAAGAGTAGATGGCCTGTTTTGCTGCCCCATACCAGACACCCCCGCTCTAATATCTCAAGCATGCTCGCTTTGGCACTTGTGGGATCAGCATTATTATTAGCCTCTTAGTCTTTTATTAGCCTTTTCCGGTTACTAACCAGGATACTATTTAGCTTATCACTAGCCAGCACTCACAGATATTCTTCATGGTGATAGCATGGATCATTGAATTTTGCAGCTAATCTGAAGCCTATCTTTGGACATCATTATTCCTTATTTCCTTCCCTTCTGGATAAAACAGGGGTAGAGCTATTTCTATAGCATATCTGATGCATTTGAATGCATTTATCTTCCCTTTTCTCAACTTTGTTTTTCTATTTTCAATGGGTAATACAGTGTCTGAATAGCAAACAAAAGAAGAGAGAGTAAAAATGACAAAATGAAAGGACACAAGAAAAACTAACCTCAGAGTATCTCTATATGCTGTAATAAGGAATATAATCTGTATGCTAATGTCTTGGGTTATTAGGTATCCAGACACTAGAATTTAAAATGACTAAGTATCATAGTCCCCCGGCAAGAGTACTTCTTGGGCAAGTATAACTATGCCAAAATAGAGATTTCTCTTTCTTTTTTAAAAAGGACATACTTAGGTTATTTTTTTTTTTATTTTGTGACTTCACGATGAACTATTTATGTACAGTCACACTACAAATGGAGAAGATTATTATTACTGCCCCTCACCTTGTTCTAGACATTTTATGCTGGACTTTCCACTAATAAATTAATAATGTTTTGAAAGAAATATGTACATGGTATTACATTTGTAGTGAGAAAGTGTCCACAGCATGAAAGTCATGTCCAAGGTGACCTGGACTAAGCAGTAGAACTGAGATTTGATGCAGATTTGGCACCATAATACATACTTTTGCCCTATACTATGTTGAAATTAAAAGAAGTCTGTAAGAAAGAACAGCCATGGTTAGTGAGTAACTTAAATAAGTTTTTTAAATTGACAAGATCTTAAATCAAGATTTAGTTACATTTGAGACCTGAGACTAAAAACGAGTGATTCAGTGTAAGCCATAAATGTGTGTGCTGAAAATCTACAGTGACATAGCAGCTTGTTGTTATTTTCTCTGCAGCCAGTCAGTGTTTTTGTTGGATAATAAAATGACTGTTTAAAAAGGCTTTTCTTTTTCCTTAATGGACAAAATGAAAGATTAATATTCCTAAGCAAGTTTTCCAGTTTTTGATAATAAAAACTAATAATCAACTCTCTAAAATCTGATTTAAATCAATCCTGCTACTTGTTACTGTCCAGTATACTGTGTGTGTGGGGGGGGGGGGCGTGTATTTGGAACTTGAATTTTTTTAATCTGCAGTGATAACTTTTTAGGTAAGTTTCTCTTTTGTTAATGTAGATGAATCTCATTCTATATGGAAGATTCTCAGATAATTGGTCCTGTTAAAGCTGTAAGAAGAAGAAATTTTATGTAGTTCAACTCAAGTTTTATAGTGTTTATCTCATTTGCTTAATTACTTTTTACTAGGAAGACATAGGATAACTGAACTTTTGGCTTTTTTATTGGAACATTAGAAACCAGATGAGATAAATTGACTGCTCAACTTTTAACAGAACACTAAAATGAGGAGGTGAAAGTAGCATGTGATGACCATATAAACACCTTTAGAAACTTTGAAATGAAAATCGGTAAACGATGTAGTGGTTCTCTGTGATGTTTTAAGCCTTTCTTAAAAATTTCTGATTAGGTACTATGTTAAAAGATGTCTTAAATATCTGATAGAATCTCCGTTACTAGTAATAGTAACTGAGAAAATACAGGTATTGAATCTTCTTCTTTTGGTTATGTTTTAGGATATGATAACACTACCATACTTGATCAACAGTTGAGTTGGCATATAAATTGACTGCACACTCTTTATATATGCACACAAACACACCCACTTGCACATCCAGGTGAAGTTTCCAAGGAGACTCTGTGTTTTATTAGCGACCTAAATGAAAGAAGCAAGCTCTCAAGGAAGGAAACCTCAACAGTATCTTTAGGGTCATTCAGCTGAGTTGCGTACACACCCAAGATCTTTCTGCATTTGACTTTGCACACCACTATTATTTTCATACAATTTCTATTTTCATAAAACTCTTATAACCAAAGATCGCAAAGCCTTCATACCTGAAATTAAATTATTGCTGCTTCTGCTGACAAAGAGAAGAATTCCTCAAGAGAGTTTGTTAGCTCATGATAGTTTTTTTTCCCCTCCTACATTTAATCTCCCAGAGTCTATTTTTTTAACCTAAAATCTAACTTGAGCCTCAAACACGTTAATAGATACTGCAACATATGTAGTGGCAGCTGCTACTCTCCTAATTCCTTAAAAGACACAAATTTAAATCCTGATAGACACTTCACTCTATCCTGCCCAACTGCAGAGAAGGCAAATGCTCACACTCCTCCCCCTAAGACGAGAATGCTCTCTGTTTCAACAAAATGTTGTTTCAGTTAGAATAACTTCCCAAATAGAAGGCATCAGGGACTTTGGGATCACAAAACCAAGAGAAGACTGCTGTGGATTATATCCAGAAAATATTGGTGACAACTCTGTGGTCACTTTAGAAGATAAAGCATTGAAGATTAGCACCAGAATTATTTCAGATGTTTGAGGTCTTCTACTAAACTTTGTTAAAGCCGAAGTTTTGGAGTATTTTAGGTTTTGGTCAAGACAATTCTTGCATAGTTCCTTGGAGTAAAACTAATTGAAGAACAATTATTTAGCTTTTCCTAAAAATGTAAATAATTGAAGTTCAAGTTTCTTTGAGTGAACTGTAATCCTCAGGCAACCATCCAGAGTCAACAAGCATAGTTAACTAGGCATAAATTTAAAGAGAAGTTAGATTTGGAAAAATCTCAAACATAACTTCAAATATAGAGTACACGGTCCAATAAATTTGATATACTATTGTCCTCAGGAGTAAAACATGAATTTTTGGGCAGCCTATGTACAAATTAATCATGTGAGTTAATAGTTGAAATGTCAGAGGAATTTCTTTAAAAATTAGATGAGAGGGTATTAAATGTAGAAATAACTTCTGATTACCAAAATAATCCACAACCCTCCCACCCTTTTCTAGATATCATTAGTTTATCATAAAAGTAAGACATGGAAATACATACATGAGTAAAGATTTCAGAACTTCCAGTGAGTAGCTTCATGTGATTTATTTCAGTCTACGTACTTTCTAAGAAAATCACCATCTCTGAATAAGAAATATTCTGTTATCTAGAACTGCTTTGATGCCCCATGTTTTAGGAGAACTTTGTTTCTGATTTTCATGTAGACTGGTAAAATCTCTCTGCCCTAGAGCCCAGAGCTTCTACTGTTGGCTATAGTACTTTCCCCTGGATTTTTCTGGAAGCACACGCCTTCTTCAGTTACAGTTTGACCTGCACTCCTTTCAATCAGTTCTTGGTCAAATAGGGGAAAATAGGGAAGAAACTTTCTAAATGCCTCTTCATCTGCAAAGCAGACAGATTAACTCCTACTTTGTTCCCACTTTCTCTTCCACTGTATTTTGGTGAGGGGTACTAGAGACCAAGGGACATTCTACCTTCAAACTACACTCCCAGACATTTTATGTTCTTTAATTTTGAAACAGGGTCTTGATAAATTGCTGGGGCTGACCTTGAACCTGTAATCCTCCTTTCTCAGCCTCCCAAGTACTAGGATAACAGATGTGTGCCACCACACCAACCTCCCACACTCTTGATGTAAAATAAGGATCTTCTTAAAGTTCTCACCACCTAGAACATTACTGTGTTATATTATCATAACTTTGTATTGGGAAATTTTAAAGATTAAAGAAATCCAATCGAGAATTATCATTTGTCTAAGACTTCTGCCATTTGTTTAAGAAAGAATTTTTGAGTTACTGATTACTCTCTGTCAGATTATTTCTTAACTGGGGTTATAGACTGTTGAGTGAAATACCACCCCCAGGGAACTTTTTTGGTCTTTACTAGTAAATGTAGGTAGAAATTTATTAAGAAAATTACTAAACCAGGCATGGTAGCTTATTCTTGTAATCCTAGCTTCTCAGAAGGCTGAGGCAGAAGGATCTCAAGTTTGAGGATAGCCTGGGGAGCTTATTGAGATCTCAATTTTATTTCAATTTTACCTAATTAAAAAACAAATAAAATATGAGGGCGGTGGGGTTGTGGAGCTGGGCAGAGTAACATATGCCTGTCATCCCAGCAACTCCAGAGGCTGAGACAGGAAGATCACAAATTCCATGCTAGCCTGGGCAACTAGTGAGACCCTGATTCAAAATAAAAAATAAAATGGGCTAAACAAGTAGCTCCAAGGCAGAGTGCTCCTGGGTCAATCCCTAGTATCACCAAAAAGAGAGGAAAGAGGGCTCTGTATGTAGATCAGTGATTTGCCTAGCATATGTGAAGCTCTGAGTTCAATCCCCAGGACAACAATAAAATAAAATAAATAAAATAAAAGTTACTGAACCCATAATTTATGTAAACCTTGTAAAGTTTTAAAATTAGTGCATACATGGATTTTAAAGTTACAGATCACAGTTGTATTGACTGGGTTCGTTACTGAGTTCTATATTTTAAAGCAAGCCCCAGTCAACTGAAGCAGTACTAATGTGCTCTGTGTGGAAAACTGGCGACTCGACACTGAATATTTGACTACATGTCCTGCAATGAATGAATATGACTAGAGCTGAAGAACTTTGTTTATTGTGGCATATTTTCAAATTTAATGAATTTTTTGAAAAATTGATTTTGAGCAGTGAGCACTATGTCATTTGAATGGTATGCACTACATAATCAGAATCTGTGAGTTTGATTAAAATAATTCAAGGGAGATAAAAGAGACCTCAAAGGCTAATCCCTGCTTATTCTGAGGTTACTTACTTATTAATTTATTATTATCATTTATTATTGTTACGGTTTCTTCTTCTGAGGGCTTGGTTTTTATGGTGCCTTAGCCAAATTCTACATTCAGGTCATGTAATATTTTGCCAGAACTTTTTAGATTATTTGAAGGCAGAACAAGATTTTGTGTGTGTGTGTGTGTGTCTGTGTATTGCTGGGGAATTAAACCAGGGACATTCTATCTCTGAGCTATACTCTCAGCCCTACTTTATTTTTATTTTGAAACACGGTCTTGCTAGGTTGATGAGAGTCTCACTACTTGCTGAGGCTGTCCTAGAACCTGCAATCCTCCTGTCTCAGCCTTCCAAGTACTTGAATTACAGGCATGCACCACCACATCCGGCTAAAACAAAACTCTTAAAACAGAAAAGAATCCGGAAGTATCTGTTTGTTCAGCAAACACTAAAACATAAAATCAGGTCAATTATGTGGGTATACTTTCCTGAAGTTTATTTTCCTTGGCATTTATAACACATTTGAGATGGTAAAGTGTCATTGTTTCTCTTTTATTTCTAAATATTCGTTTCAATTTAAAAATCCAGAAAGCTCAATGAAAGGGAAATGCCCCCTTATGTGGTTGTTATCTCTTTTGCTGCGTTAAGTGACCAGGACTTTAGCAGAAGACAAGAAGATGTGGAAATCTCACAGGATGCTGTAATCTGAATCCATATCCTCTGTTGATGCTCAGCAAATAACAAATAATAGTAACCACCTGAGGTGTTCAGACATGTATCTTCAGATTAGCATTCCTTAGCTATGCACAACAGAAATGTCTGTGAAAGGGAAACACACAATTACAAAGATTCAAAAGAAAATTTCTTATCAGTGACTCTGAGACTAAAATTACTTTTTAAATCACTCTACAAAAAATTTCACGCCATATGTATTCATACTTCTTTTTCTGTCACTCTGAATTTAGGTCCTAGAGAGTAGAGTTGGTGCCATTTCCCAGCAGAATTAAACAAGCATGGGATGGTGGGGTGAATGGGCAGATGCTGCCATCTTCTGGTCATAGACTGATCACATGGAGCAAGGGACAGCCTCAAGGGTGACCAGCATCCTTTGCAAAGCAACTAATGTTTCTCATGTTTTTAACAGGAGTGCGATCAAGTTCATATAGATGATGTTTCCTCTGATGACAATGGGCAGGACTTAAGGTAAGCCATGCCTTTTAGTATCCTGTTTCCAACAGAAATTCAGCTCTGGAGTTTTGCACATGTAATTATTTCTTTTATTTCTTTTTAATGTATTTTGGGTGTTGCAGTACCTACAGTTTTGCAACTGATGGCTTCCATGCAGCTGCAAGTAGTGCAAACCTTTGTTTGCCAACAGGTGTGAGAGGAGGAGTGGACTGGATGAGGAAGTTGGCTTTTCGTTACAGAAGAGTAAAAGAATTATATAACACCTACAAGAACAATGTCGGAGGTACGCGTGGCTTATTTCATCCAATAAGGGCACCCTGGGCACAGGCAGAATTCAGCTCAAGTTTCATGTTAGAGATTATCCTACTCTAAAATCAGCAGAAGCTCCTGTTGAATAGCAATGAGCCTGAATTTTTAGTTTCTTAGAGTTGTTGGGGAAAAAAATTTTACTGCAGAATAAAATATGCGCCTCCGTCCAGAGAATTGGGCATTCTTTGTGATGCTTTGTGCCCAGATATTTGGTCACTATTTACATCAGGGCATTTTGTTTACTTACTCAGCTGGCACTCTTCCATAGGTATGAAGAAGAGCTTCCCAAAGACAAGAGCCCCAGTTATTAGGAGTCATTCACACTGCTTACCTCTATGCAACTCTGCCAGAATAAATATCAACAATGATTTGTGTCATTTCAAAGATGCTCAACAAGTCTATTTGGTCTTTCAAAAATATCACACTAGCTGGGTGTGATGGCGCACGCTTGTAATCCCAGCATTCAGGAGGCTGAGACCAGAGGATCCAGGTTCGCGGCCAGCCTCAGCTACATAGTGAGGGACTCCACAACTTAGTGAGACTCGATTTCAAACCAAAGAATAAAATAGGGCTGGGGATATAGCTTGGAGGTAAAATGCCCCTGAGTTCAATCCCCAGTACCACAAAAAAAATAAAATAAAATAAAATGACACTACCTGACAGTATATCTTTTCCACATACCGTATAGTGTTAACTATGATTATCATGATTTTTCGAAGTTGAAATAGTCTGTAGATAATATGGAAGCCATTTTATACTCACCTGTGTTTGGAAGGTGATATCAAAACCTGTGACATCAAAACTAAGATTCTGATGTGCTTCCAGATATAATAAACCCAAATGATCTTATTATTGGGATCAATTTTAGGTCCATAGATTCCTAAGTCATTTATGGCATCACAGTTATGAGGTATGTGTTTGTTTCTCTTTTTTTAAAAGAAGCATAAACTAGAATCCAAAATATAATAGTGCATCTAAATATATATGTGCACACTAAATGTATGTATATTCACATAAATCTCATAGAATGCAGTACAGTAAAAATTTTATATTCAATGTACACATCACCTCAATCCATATATTTCCTAAGGGTGGACCTATGTGTCTGTTCATTTTGTATCTGCCTGACATTCAAGCACATGATGTATGCTCAATGATACTCAGTAACAGTAAGTGAACAAAAAAAGGCAGAATCATAGATAACATTAATGCTGGAATCAAAAAGAAGTTTGGATATGGAAGATCTTCATTTTCCAAACCAAAGAAATTGAACCCTGTAGGCCCTGCTGAGTTCTACTAGGTTCAGGGTTCTAGGGAAAAACTCCTGTTTCCTAATTCACTCTAACACTCATTGGGAGACGCTTTTGTAAAATCAAATAAATAGGATTTCTGGTTAAAATCAATATGCTTCTTTAACTTAAAAATAAATATCCCCTTGGGAAATATAAATCTATTTCCCATTTAGTTATGTCATTTTCCCTCCTATTGGATATTATTAAAATTATTTTCAAATTAACAAGATTGCCAAGAAATACTTTTGGAAAGGTTAAGCAACCACATGAGAGTCCATTTTCTGTCATACATCAGGATCTCTTTATTGAAATGAGAAGAAATGAGACATGCTAGAAAGTAAAAATTTTCATTGAAAAATCATCCACCGCTGGGCGTGGTGGCGCACGCTTGTAATCCCAGCATTCGGGAGGCTGAGACTGGAGGATCCGGGTTCGCGGCCAGCCTCGGCTACCTAGTGAGGCACTCCGCAACTTAGTGAGACCTGGTTTCAAAATAAAGAATAAAAACTAGGGCTGGGGGTGTAGCTCGGAGGTAGAACGCCACTGAGTTCAATCCCCAATACCGCAAAAAAAAAAAAAAGAAAAATCATCCACCTTCATATATGCTCCCAGGATTGTGATATGCAACTTAAATAAGAAAGCTTCCTTTTGAATGGACTTGTGTCATCTTTTTCTTTAGAAAGCAAAGGACACATCTCTTTAAATTAAGAGTTATCACCCCTACTTTTCTTATCAATGCTATTTTTTTTACCATTGTTTAAAAAAAAACTGTCAAATGGTTGAGGATTGTAAACATAGTTCTTAGTTTCCATTTAAAAAAATAAAATGTAACAGTACTAGCACTAGTTTTAAAAGCATTTAATAGGTACATATAATGTCATTATTAATACTTCAAAGTGGAGATATTTGTGATTATTAAGAAACTAAGCAAAAAACAAAAAGAAAATAAAGCAGATATGATTTAAAAAAAAAAAAAAGAGAAGGAAACTAAGCATTTTCAGGCAGCCATAATATATGAGGCAAATATCCCTAGATTGCCAAAGCCCCACTCTTCCCCTATACCTGACACACCCCAGCCTCTAGGTGTGGATTCAGGCCCCAGGATTGCAGGGTTCCCTAGGTAATGGTTGCTCACTGCGCCAGAACCTAGGCTCAGTGAGGACAGAAACTGGGAGTCACTTTTCCACTGCTCTGTCCCATGTGTAACCCAGTACCTGGTCCTTAGAAGTCACCCAGTACATATTTATTAAATGCATGAGTAGATAATGAGTTGTGAAGTGAAAGATCAGTATTAATATGTCTGTATCTCTCTCTGTTTCTGGTATAATATGAAATAAAAAATCATCTTTACTAGACAGACACCAAACCAGATAATCCTGAGAAATACTCAGCTCCTGACTTTGCCTTGCTTTTGGATATTGCAGGACTCCTAGGCCCTGCCAAGAGGGATGCGTGGCTGCAGTTGAGGGCAGAGATCGAAGGCCTGACAGATTCCTGGCTGACAAATGCACTTAAGTCTTTATCAATTATTAGTACTAGGTAAGTGGGATGGTGCCTTTACTATTTGAATTATACAGAAGGATTATGTCAGCACAATAGAGATAAAAATGTTCTTAATTCCTAAGTTAATTTAGAGTGTTAAAGGACTTAATTGACAGAGTCCAGTGATTTTCAGTGTACAACTCTGTGTGTGTGTGTGTGTGTGTGTGTGTGTGTGTGTGTGTGTGTGTGTGTGTGTTTTGGGACAGGAGGAATAGTATAACAGTATATTTCTCAGTATAACAGAAGATCACATCTTTCTACCTCTTGCAACATAACTACTAATAATTTCCACAGAAAGGTCACATGACTTCTCTTGAAAAATGAGACCACTTTGTTCATGGTAAAGTACAAGGGATGGTAGGAAAAACAAAATAATGTTGTTTATGCTAAAATTGCGTGTTTTAGGTCTTTAAAACCATAACAGATAATATACATAACATATATCATCAGCAAAGCAAGAGAAAGCTCTTGAAAAAATTCTAATCTTTGTGTTTTTTTAACTAAACAGTGAAATGCTGACTTGTTAATGTAGATAATAAAATTAGATTTCTAAGTTGTTCAACAGCCATGTGTGATAAACGCTAACATATAAAGTAATATGAACCTGAAAAGCTATAGGTGGTAAGTGGGTACCTATCACTAGTACAAGTAATCTTGCACTTTCCTATTCCATTTTGTTTTTATTTCTGACTTTGATGAATCCATAAAAACATGCTTAGCAAATGTGTGCATAGCACAAACCACAGAGAAAGACATGTTATTTGGACTGGTTAAGTGAGGATATATAAAAAGCTTGGCACAGTAGAAAGAGAATTCAGCATTGAAACATGAAAGTAAATGGGTATGTGTCAAATCTGGCATGGGGCTTCTGACCCTGAAAAGTGACCAAGAGCTACACTGATAACAGAAAGTCTTCCTTTTAGGAGGTTTGGAGTTGTAGCTTCCAGGTCGATTTAGAAGGCCATGGTAGGGCACTCTGCTCAGTTCTGGGTGCAACATTGCAATGGGAGCTAGGATGGAGTTGAAGCATCCTGTATCCTGCATGGTAGTCACAGAGATTTGAACTGTAGAAACCTCGTAAAAGAAACCGAGGGCAGTCACATATGGAACATAACAGTCAATTTCAACTATTTGGAGATGTTAGGTCAAAAATGAAGTTAATTTTTTTTTTTTCTATACAAAGGAAAGAGTCGGGATGAATGAGTAGAATCCTAGGAAAGGAGATTCTAATTTTATGTAAGGAAGTATTGTCCAATGATTGAAGCTATCTGCAAATGGAGCCTGCTGCCACATGCTTTCTGTAACTGATAATGTAGAGGCCAAAGGTCAGGGCAACTGAGACATGAGGGCTTCTGAAACTGTGTGGAATGTGTAGTGGAGTACGCATTTTTCTGAAGAGGTCAACAGCTTTATTTATTTCTAAAAGATATCTTTTAGACACACATTATTGCATTATGGTACAGGTTTTATATAGAGCAATCTTATACATACATATTATTGGTAAACAGATTATGGTAAAGTAATTTCAGGAATATGGAATTTTAAGAGACAAAGGCATAGCAAAGAAAGGATGGAGAAAAAGAAATCAAACCATATTGACTATTAAGTACTATAAAATTTTCTAAGTTGCCTGTATATAGTACCATATTGGCAGGTTTCTCAAAATGCTTGAATATCAGAAAAACAAATCCTTTGTTGAATTATACATCAGAACCTTTAAGTAAGTTGTTACCCTCTGACCCTAATTCTTCTTCTGTGAGCATAGACTAAGGTCATAATCCAAAGTGTACAAAAATTTAGGTAGTATTATTTATAATATTAAGAAAACAAAAGCCATCTAAAGTGTCTAAGTTGAACTTAAAACATATTATTAAATATATATCTAATAATGTTTACAATCATATATATCATATAACCATATATATGGCACATCCACCTGGCAGAGAACTTTGTATACATTATGCTTTCTCTGGAGAGAGGAATAATAGATGATACAATATAAGCTAACAGAATCATAATATCAAAAATAAATAAAATAGAACACAAAATTGCATGCATAGTTTGATCTTAATAGGAAAAATGTATATACAAAAAGAAACACTGAAAATAAATTCACAAAACAAAGAAAGCAGTTATTTCTGGATATATAATTAATAATTGATGCTTTCTATTTTCTTTATATTTTCCTGTCTTTCACAAATTTTCTGCTATGAGAATATTTATAGTAAAAAAAGAAATGTTGTAACTCTAAATATCGCAGTTTAAATGGTAAAACTTTATTTCCCAAACCAGTATCTCTAAACTTAAAAAACCCATGTTTTATTTTATTCCATCATGTTTTCATTCTGTAACATATATTTGTATATGACCTTGAATAACATCTTGTTTTAACAAAATATCATGCAGACCTTAAGTGTGACAATATAGTCATGTTTTGGTCATTATTCTTAATAACTTGTCATTATTTGGGGACCATCTGTTGATAGGCAGTGGCTGTTGAATATTGAAAGAGGCTATTTGCATTGGAATTTAGAAACCACAACAACAATTTCAAGCCTGTGTTATTAGGAGTTACTTAGTATTAGAAATCAAATGTATATATGTATTTCCTCCCTATTTTAGGAGTAACTGCGTAAATGTCTTGGTCACGACAACCCAGCTGATCCCAGCACTTGCAAAGGTTCTACTCTATAGTTTAGGAGGTGCTTTCCCCATTGAGAACATTTACAGTGCAACTAAAATAGGTAAGGAAAACATTTTAAATTCCATGTGCAGCATGCTCACATCTGTGTTTGGAAGATCTTCTCAATGTGTGACTCTGCATAGTTCCCTTTTCATTGGCTTTGCTATTTGATCATCAAGCAAAATAGGATAAAGTACAAATAACAGAATACTCTGCAGTTCATTGTACACATGTACACATACAGATTATATGAGAATCTTTGGCTAGTGATACTCTGGACTCAGTATCTGGGTAGTTCTGACTCTCTCTCTCTCTCTCTCTCTCTCTCTCTCTCTCTCTCTCTCTCTATATATATATATATATATATATATATATATATATATATATATATATAGTGTATTACAGCACATATTATCAAAGTAATATACAATCTTCCTCGCTATGATTTTAATAGTTTAATTACTATGGGATATAGTATTACCTCCCTGCATAAGCAGTAATCTAGATCTAAGATAAAAATACCATTTGGGCATTATGGGAAAGTCTTAGATTCAACTGAATTCATAATAGAAAATCCCAGAAAGAAATAAAAAATTTTAGCCAAGCATGGTGGCACATGCCTGTAATCCCAGTACTTGGGAGGCTGAAACAAGAGGATAGCAGATTCTAAGACAGCCTCAGCAAAGTAGTGAGACTCTCAGGATCCTAGCAACACCCTGTTTCAAAACAAAAAAATAAAAATGGGCTGAGGAGGGGGCATATAGCTCAGAGGTAGAATGCCCCTGGGTTCGATCTCCAGTACCACAAAAAGAAAAATAAATAAATAAAAATTTCATGAACCAGAAACCATATTGGAATATTCATAATACAAAACTGGCCAAAGTCCACATTTCCAAAAAATGTGCAGTCACCATCAAAGGCCTACAGCCTTACTTATTTGTAGGTGGAGCCATCTTTGACTTCAACTGTATTTTGCAGACTCTGAGCTAAACTTTATCAAGTCCTACCATCTTGAAAGAGTTAAAAGAAAACACTGCATGTATTCCACCGTCTGTCAAGGAAATGCCTGGGAAAATAAATGGGTTGTGTAATGTGCCCTGAAGGTCAACAGACTTAAGCTTTGGCACCTTGACAAGAGAAGTTCAAAATCCTAAAATCCCCCCACCAAAAATAACCTGCGCTGGGCCTTGGGGAGGGCTGCTATTGGCTCTGATACAAGGGGCCCCCATTGCAGCTGTTTCTACAGGACAGTTATAGGGAGCCAAGCTTTCAAAAAGTAAATCCCATGTTGTCACAAGCACTACCATTCAGGGCCCCAGCACCAATCCCACACATTTTTATATAAATGTATGTAGGTATGCTGGCAGAACTAATCCATAGAATATGATTTTGCGTTTTGACAACTGAAAAAATTTTACAATAGAATTAACATTTCTTGAGTTAAGGGAAATATTTTTATTTGGCTAAATTGTTGCTTATATTTAATCTGAAAAAATAATTTTTATTTTTTAGCTATTTTATAGTTTTGAATCAGATTAAGAAAAAAGGCAAAGATAGCCATGGATTCATGGGCATTCTAGGAATGAAATTCAGAGATGCTAGTACTATAAAAACAAAGACCGTGTAGAAATTGAATGATTCCATCTATTCCCCCAATGTACTTAGAGGATGTTATCGGTGCTACAACCTGATTGGACAGCACCCTTAGTACAATTAACCTGAGCATAGTAGCTCCCTTCCACCTAGAGAAAGGAGTTGTTGATCAAGGTAAATCCACATCTTAGTATTTCCTCTTTCCTTTGAGGTGGAACTTCAGTTCTCCACAATAATATAGCCACTGACTTTGTCTATGCTACTTAAAAGAAATGAGATAAAATTTATTTATAGGATTAAACAAGGGAACCAGGCGTGGTGGCGCACACTTGTAATCCCAGCATTTGGGAGGCTGAGACCGGAGGATCCGGGTTCACGGCCAGCCTCAGCTACCTAGTGAGGCACTCCGCAACTTAGTGAGACTCGGCTTCAAAATAAAGAATAAAAAATAGGGCTGGGGGTATAGCTCAGAGGTAGAAAGCCCCTGAGTTCAATCCCGAGTACCGCAAAAAAAAAAAAAAAAAAAAAAAAGTGTCTACATGGATTAAACAAACATGTTAAAACCTGTACTGTCCTATAAAGTTGCTCCAGTACCCTTTTGGCGGGATAAAACATCCTAACAATTTCTCTAGGTCACATGTTTAACCTTACTGACTTCCTCCAAGTATAAAACACGTTCGTTTAATAACCTGTCCTGACTAAAGAGTTATGTCATTCACACATGTGTGTTGATTTCATAAACCCAGAGGTCGTCAGTCAGTTCAGGAGATGTCCAAGAGATCTTAACACTTTATGAATCTTTAGGTTAATGAATGCAATGGCTGGAAAAATAAGCAGTGCATTGTTTTTCAGGCAAGGAAAGCTGTTTTGAGCGTATAGTGTCCAGATTTGGCACTAACATAACTTATGTTGTGATTGGAGATGGCCGAGATGAGGAGCATGCCGCTAACCAGGTAACTTCACTCTGAACTTTATCTCATTTATCTTCCAGGAAAAGAAAGTTGCTTTGAACGAATAATGCAAAGGTTTGGCAGAAAAGTAGTATATGTTGTAATTGGGGATGGTGTAGAAGAAGAACAGGCAGCAAAAAAGGTAACCTGTCTCAAACAATGTTGGTGTGGTAACTTCTAATGCAAGCCTTTTTGTTTGCATTCCTGTAGTTTGGCCCAATGGCAGCTTGACAAATGATTTGAATCCATAGATGCGAAGCAATAAGAGCATGAGAGGGTCAATACTTACTTTCAAATAAACCATTTGGAGTCTAGCATTTTTTACCTGAAATTTGATAGAAAATCCAAGAAATTTAGTTATATTTTTTGTGTGCACATAAAGTAAGTATATAATAAATATATTTGTGTATGTATATATGCAATATACATATATATGTGTATACACACACACACACACACACACACACACACACACACACACACACCATGCACCCAGAAATAGATGACCCAGTGGTAAGAAAGATGGGGGGGAATACATTGTTAAGTTCATGAAATTTAACAAGTTAAGTGAACTCACAGAAAAAATGATATGATTGGCTCATGAATCCCAGATGCCACACAGTCCTTATGAGTGCCTAACAGGTATGCTCCATGATGCAAACTGCTGGAGGTAGGCTTCATAGCTAAAGGAAAACTGTCCTAAGAGGCTTTAAGAAGTTCCGTTGGAATGCAATGTGTTACTCAGATCTTTCCATGCCTTTGTCTTGGAGACTAGAGGTAATGTGCCTCACACCTTCCAGAAGATTCTCATCTGTTTTGTTGAGCCATTGGTACATGATTGAAGCCAAGAAGATGGCTTTCACTGTATTCAGAGGATCTTCTAGGCCCTAGGTATTTAATTAATCCTTTTATCTGACCCATATTTCTGAAGAAGAAAGCAAGACATTAAAAACCAGTAAGTTGCCAGATGTAGTGACACATGCCTGTAATCCTAGTACTTAGGAGGATGAGACTGGAAGATTGCAGGTTCAAAAGTAGCCTTAGCAACTTAGTGAGACCATCAGCAACCTAGTATGACTCTGTCTCAAAACAAAACAAAACAAAAATTTTAAAAGGTCCAGAGATATGCTCAGAGGTAGAATGCCTCTAGGTTCAAACCCATGTACCATTCAAAAAGCAACAATTAAACCGGGGGTGGTGGTGCACACTTGTAATCCCAGTACTTGGGAGGCTGAAACTGGAGGACAGGGGTTCGTGGACAGCCTCAGCTATTTAGTGAAGACCTCCACAAAGACTAAAAAAAAAAAAAGGACTGGGGATATAGCTCAGAGGGAGAATGCCCCTGGATTCAATCCCCAGTACCCCCCCCAAAAAAAGAAAAAGTTAAAAAAAAAATTAAGTGGTTGGTTCAATATCCAAAGAGGAAGGATAACAGGATCCAGGATCAACACCCCCCCACACACACACACACACCAGACTGTCAATCAGTACAACACTGAACTCTAAGCATCATTTAGCCAACATAAAAGTGATAAAATTTAAAAAACAAAGCAAAAGGACCAATTAGTATTTTGAAACAATGAAAATACACAGAAAAGCTTGTTTTGTTTTACATAGAAAAATGTTACCCATATCATCCTGAGGCATGTACTGGAGTATTACCCGATTTATGTTTAAAAAAAAAAGTCAGCATAAAAAGTTTCATAGAAGAGTTTATGTCTGTAATACAAAGGAAATGATGGATGTGTCTAAGTCAAAGCAGAATGGAGAGAGAGCACTTCTACTTTTTAAAAACAAAATATATACTCTTTGGTGCATTGTAATCACATGTCATAATGAAGTTTAGAGTGTTAGGGACTCACATGCACACAGCACTCAGTGAGCTTCTCACGCCACTTTCTCCCCTTCCCTGGACATAATAATGAGATTGGCATTGATAATTTTGCATACTTACATAGTGTCAATTGAAGTAATATTGTCAATTGAAGATAATATTGTCATACTTGAAAATTACCATCGCTTTTCCATCCCAGTAAGAGCTAGTACAGACTCTGCCTCCCACAGATCACCTTGGTGTTAATTAGCCTTGTCCATGTCCCAAGACAGGACTCTGGCCCCAAGGATATTCTGCATGAAGTCAGAGCTGCAGCCTCAAGTCATCCAATCTACCTTGCTGGCTGCTACCAGAAGTGCTCCCAGTCACACACAAATGAAGCATCTTCTGGAGTTTGTCAACGTCCTAAGTCCCTGTTGTTTTTATTTTTCATATCAGCACCATAATTAAACACAACAAACACAGTCAGGGATGCAGTCATTCCAGCAAACATTTACATGTTTCTTAGGCAATATGAAATTCATGTCTATTCAGGTCAAGAATAATAAAATTCACTTTGCTAAACCAATAACAATATATTCTTTTGAAAATTAAAACTTATCAAGTCCACTCTAGTTATCTCTGGTGTGAAAGCTAGGCTTGGTAGATTGCTTTTATACCTTCTGGTTTATACCCAAAACTTCAGGAGAAAAAGGTGTGACTCCAAATGGATAAGAATCTCATATAGAATGCTATTTTCACATGGTGGTTGATGTAGGTACAATTTTGGTGATGGTGAAAGCTGATATTCTATCTTAAAGCACAGGTGGTTGGTATCTCTAGTATACAAAATGCATGTTTTGTATTTGGATGTAGCAGTAATCGCATGTGCAGAACTTGTAAGTACTGTTTTGTCACTACAAATAGATCTGAGCTGAATGAAACAAAAATATTACTTCCAGGTGAATTTCTGAGCTATAATTTGACCTCAAACATACTTTGGGAAATTTGAGAAGAAATCTCAAAGTTTAGGAATATAAAATGTGAGATGTAAATTCAATTTTAAAGTTTCTAGCCATGATAGAATTAAAAAGAGATAGGTAGAATTGATTTTAATAATTCATTTTAATTAATTCAATATATCCAAAATAGTATCTCTCAACATGTATAAATATAAAATTATTATTGCGATGTTCATTTTCCTTTTCTTTGTTGTTCTAAATTTTTGCAATTCAGTATTTATTTTAAACTGAACTAACCATATTTCAAGTGCTTAATAGTGGCATATAACTAGTGACTACTTTATAAGAGTAGCAAAAACATATATATAGCAATAATGATTATTATTATAAGGGATCATTTTTATAAAATGTCTTTATTGTTTATATACATATATCTGTATGTATTTCCATTATGTACATGAATATATTCCATACATAGGTATTCTAGAGGATGTCATTAGTCCAAACTTACAAATAATGCTTTTGTTTGGTCTGTGTATCTAGTGAAAATTTTTCTTTTTTTCATTTTCAGACCCAATGGGGACTTTTTAGACATTTTTTTTCCTAATCATTCCTTCTGTGAAATGTTAACTCTACATATATATGTAGAGACTGTGGAGACTGATATGTTTTTGGAGGGCTTCAAACTATTGTAATGGTTGAATAGCTTTTTTATCCCACAAGAACCCATTTTTGTCCTTTTGGGGATGCTATCTCCCTTACTGAAAATGTGTGGTAGGGTACTTTCCGGCCCATGCCAATAAAATAAATGGGGTCAGACTCTACTGTCTTAAGTTATTATTTATCCCAGATAATTAAAAAAATTATCATCCCCATTTTTTCTACTTTAAATAGTCCAGTTCCAAATCATGACATACAATGAAAGGAATTTACTCTTCTTCTCAAATAGACAAAAGGCCCGTGGGCTTAGAAAGTATGTTGTTTTATTTTATTTATTTCATTTTATTTATTTTAACTGAGAGGTGGAACTTTAGAAGTGTTGTGCTGATTAGAACATGCTGATGTTGGTACTGCTACTTTGCAGAGTAAAGATTAAACCGCCTAACACATTTCAATGTTGGCTTTTGTTGTCATTAAAATCCAGTTCAGATCTATTTCTCTATTACTTTGACAATGCCACATTGGTGCTGCCAAACCTTCAAATGTGATCATCCTTCATTAAACTCCCTCCCTTGAGCTCGGGTGGACTGCACATCCGCGTGTGTGCTGCTGCTTCTTTGAGGTGATGGCTGTGATCTCTCTCCATTCTTCATCCCTGCCCTTCTCTCTCCCATCCCTCCTCTTGACCACACAGCACAACATGCCCTTCTGGAGGATATCAAGCCACTCGGACCTCTTGGCTCTACATCAAGCACTGGAATTAGAGTATTTGTAACTGTGTTCTCCAGCTGGAGATGCTTTATATATATATACATATATATAAATTTCAAGTACACTGAATTTTTATGTGTGATTCAATGCCTCTGGCTCTACACATATAAATTGTCTTAAAGGATGAAATCATATTTGGAATGAAAATTCCAGAATGAAGACTGCAGATTGCTGAATGGAATGAAACTTTAGCGCTACAGAAAGGAAACTCTATGGTCTTATATTTACAACACTTTAATGGTTAAAAAACAAACAAACAAAAAATCTGTGGAGATTGCTAATGCACACGGAATGAGTCCTAACTGGAATGAACAGCTTTAGCAGACCTCTAGTCCTCCCAAGCAGCACACCTGTGTTCCTTCTGACAAGGTGGTCACCAACATTCCTCAAAGTGGGAACTCTTCTCCGCCCTGAGGTTTGAATCTGACTTTAGCCTACCTAGCCCAGAAAATCTGAATTGGAAATGCACTCAGACTGTATAAGGACAGTCCTCTCTAGACCTGTAATTTGTGTAAATTATTGATGAAGATAATTGACTGTGACTTTATTAGCAGCTGACTTTGAAAGTGGATGCAATTTTTCTTTCATTTGTTGGGGAGGGGAGGAGAAGGGAAACGGGAATATAATATTGTCTCTCTCTCTCTCTTTTTTTTAAGTTTGGCAAACAGAATGTTCATGCTGATGTGTTGTGCCTTAAAGACAAGACAGCGTTTGTGTGTTACATTGTAATTTTGGTTTTAAAAAAATCTCTGTAGATAATGAAAAACAAACAAACAAAAAAACCTTTGTGATAATTCTTAACATGACCAAATTTTAAATTCAAGCTATCAAAGTTTAGTACCACATCAATGAAAAACAAAGTATTTGTGGCAATAAGAAACCAATGACAATAATAAAGGAATGCTTGTGTTTTATTTGGGTTTTTAATAATTCCAATAATTATCAGAGGCAACTATTTGTGTATCCAACCATAAGCTTAGAAGGATGGGAAAGATGGTGGGACCTTTATTTAGACAGAAAAAAAATGTATATTGAAATCTCAAGTACCATTTCTACAGTTTTTTTCCAAAGAAAATGAAGAGCCACAGCCATGTTCACAACAACTTGCACAGTTTTGATTCAAGAACTCTTGATATGTGTAAGTTGCTTACAGTGGGATGTTACCATGTAAATTATTAGCAATTGCCACTCCAACTTTTTTTTTTTTTAGAATATGCCATGGACATAGCCTAGAAATCCACAGTCAGTGAACATGGCTTAAAATACTGCTAAGTAATTGGCTAACTCGCAATGCCATTGCACAGATGAAATGTCATCAGTAATGGAAGGCAGATGTAACCTGATGGTCCAAGGAAAGAAGCGAACCTTAAAATTCTACCTAGAGTATCCTCAAAAACTGAGTTAGCAAGTGAGCCAAGATCTCAGCCGCACTACCAAATCACAACAGAAAAATAGCACTGATTTTTCTACCATAACACACCGGTGAGGGTCTCTCCATTACAGACTTGCAGACAGACGAAGTTTGTTTCCTGCCTGTACTATTACTGAACAATGGGCTGCCTTCACTGCAGGAGAACCTGTCATCGTCCTGTTGGCATGTTTTTTTTTTTTTTTTTTTTTTTCTTTTTGGTGTGTAGCCCATGCTGGGAACACGATACAGGTTCTCCTGTCATTTTCTATGACATGATTTCCCTTGTGAAAATTTAAGACTTTGAGATCTAGAGTATTCAAATGGCACCAGCACCTGCAGTTCTGTGTTGGAAGTGGTGCAAGATGGATCCTGGAGCCCAGCTATTAGAGCCCCTAATCACAGGCTGGTTCATGAGAGGTCAGCAGCTGAGGCTTCCATGGCTTAAATAAGGTCATTGCTGTGCTCACGATTACAACTTTCACGATGGAATTAGTTTATTTCTTCAGCCTATAAACCTGTATTTCTCTAGTGAATGCTAAAGCTCTGTTTACAAATGGGCAGAAAGATCATGAGATCTCAATTTTGCATAAGATTGTGATTTCATCCCATAAACCTTATTCTTCAAATGTTGTGGCTCTTGGCTACTTCCGCCCCATCTACTGTAGCAGGCAAATTATGGTTGAATTATTTTCAGTAATGGTAAGCAAATAATAAAAATAAATCTTATATTTCTGTTGGCCTTTAGTTTGAAAATAGCATTTTAAAAAAATGAAAGAGTTGCATTGATTCTCAGTACTTATTTTGTGCACTTAAACCCTAAATATTTATTACTGTGAATAAAACAAAATTATTTTACTATGTAGCCAGTTTCTTTAAATAATAGAGCCATGGCATTACATCAAAAATGTTAGTTATTCTTAAAATAAAACAAGCAAATATTCTTATGCTGCTAAACCTGCAGGTATAGAAAGAAACACCCTTTGAAAGGGCAAAGAGAAGACTGCCCCCTGGTATCTCCCAGTGCTTTCTCACATGTCTCTTTCTCTGGTTGAGTGTTCAAAAGAGGCTTCCAGTATAAGAGCTAAATGCAGGGTTGATGGAGAAGAGCTTGTCTGGTGCAGTGTTAGACAGTCAGCCCCAGCTTGGTCATGTGATTAGCACAAGCTCAAACTAGAACTCTTTCCACTTTAAGGGTAGAAAATCCTCTTCATTTCTAGGCAGAAAAATACAAAATAAATCAGCAAACAAAAAAATCTAGCCCTTTGGCAGACCCCCACATCCTATTTACTTGTGGACTATTGTGCCTTATTATAAATCAGTTTGAAAAAAATGTTCCTTCAATAAATGGATTTTCGGCTGCTACCTATATACAAAGTTAGCATATAATCACTTGTGTTGCACCTTAAAAATAGCAAGACCATGTAATTTCAGTAACAAAATAGGTGGTCTGGCTACAATTTGATAGCATATGACTAGGACACTCTACCCCTGCAAAAATGTTTAGATCAAATTCACAGGCAAAAACCACATTTTAGATTCATACAGTTTATGCAAAAAAAAAAAAAAATAGGTTATAGCTGTCTCTAAAAAGACTTTTTTCTCTTAGTCTCTGGTGAGCTATACTTCAAAATCATGTCAGCAGCATGCTCCACTATGAAGTTGTTTTTGCAGTACATGTTGGTTTATGACAAGCCTTCCTTCTCAGTGAATATGGCATTTAGCATATCTTTTCAAAACAAACATAAGCATCATGAGCCACAGTTGCATTTTGACTCCCAATTATGGTAGCATTATGGAAATCTCACAAAGTCAAAGTTTTCTGTTATGTATTAGTAAAGTATAGATTATTGGGGGCCTACATAATTTAAAGAAATGTAAATTAATATTAAAAGCTTGTAAAAATATGTACATCTTTACTATTTCTCAATAAATACCTTTGCAAATGTTTTCATCTTCTTCATCCTCCAATTTTGTAGAGTTTCTTTTTTATGTGTGTGTGTTTAGTTTGGCCCTAAATCATGTGAAATTTGTCCTTAGGTCTCTTGAGTAATCTTTCCTTTCTGTGCCTAAGTTGCAAAATTTGCCGTTAAGGTAAACTGAGATGTACCTCAGTGGAATGCTGCTAATTAACACTTTAAATTGGTTTACTAAGAAGACATGTAAGTAGCTCTATTAAATAGAATGCATAACATATAGACACAATTCACTAACAATAGTGTAGTGCCTATTAAAATATTCAAGTCACGTTCCCTTTAGATGAACATAGTTGTGACAATAAGCTATGAGTCATGGGTTACAAGTATCTTCCAAGAAAACAAAGGGATATTTTTCCAAACTTTATTTACCAGCTCCTCTTCTGTCTTCTATACAGTATTGATTTCTTTGCAAATCTGTTGTTCAAATGTAAATCAAAGGCAAATCTCAGACCAACTCCTGGTCATTCAAAATTTTCTAAAATGTGAGCCTCCAAATTAACAAGATTGAATAGAATTATGTGGAAATGCTCTGGCAAGCCTTCAGCCATACCAAAATCAGTTATCATCTACAGGAATGTAACATGTTTTAAATAAGATGACTATGAAACTTCCTTTCTATTCTCTTCTAATTACCACTAAAAGCCAAATTTGTGGGAATAAACTACATGTATCATCACCCAGCTCTCCCATGGACTCTAAACAAGTATGTCCCCCTTGCCTATTCTATACACCTACTTGGATGAAAGGGCCTCTCAAATCAACAAGTCCAAATTGGAGCTTATGTTTCTGCCCTGGCCACATTTCACCTCTCCTAAAAGCCATATTAAAAATGAGATCTCTTTGCAAACTGTGCTTCATGACTCTGAATCCCTGAAAGAAAAATAGAAAAAGAAGTGAATAATTTCCCTTAGTTAGCAAAAGATAACTGTTACTTAATGGTCATGGTTTCATGTTTTTTAAGTATTTTTCTAAAAAGCAATTATTAAATATGTTGCTATTAAAGTAAATATGTTCTTATAGACAGGCAACTACTCAAGGCATTCTAAATGTGACCAGGCCAAAGTCAATTCTTGGGATGTCAGAAAAGATGCTCACTAAGAACATCAAGGGGAAAGTGTTCACTGTGCCCCAAGTCCTGACTTTAAATGAGAACAATTATTGAGTTTTCCTTCACCCAGAGAATCTCCCAGGACCATGTTAGTACAGAATTTTAAAAACACTTAAACATAACCTCCTGAGAAATTTCTGACAAAGTAGATAACTAAACTATACAAGCCACACAATAATCTCCCCTCCTTACAAAATACTTCCTGACTGGGCTTGTGAAACACTTTCTCTATGGCCATAGGGCACCATATTGTCTTCTGTTTTTATGATATCTTTCATTCTTGGGTCTGGCAACTGCTATGATAGTATAAGTTCTCCAATAAATCCTCATTGGAAATACATGAAACAGAGTGTATTGAGGAAGGTGGAAGAAGTAACTACCAAGTAGAGTAGGGCCAGCACTGAATTTAACACAATCCTGACCCTCCAGGATTTTCCAGTGAAAAAGGAGATGGGGTTGGAAGCATCTAGATAAAGTAAGAAACCGAGAGAGAGAGAGAGAGAGAGAGAGAGAGAGAGAGAGAGAGAGAGAGAGAGAGAGAGAGAGAGGAGAGAGGAGAGAGAGAGAGAGAGAGGGGCAGGCAGAGAGACAGAGACACTAGGTAAGAATAGAGAAAAAGAGAAAAAAAGTGTGGTCTGGAAACGGCAAGTAATTCTTGTATAATGGAGCATTAGAGTGAAAAGAAGAAAGAATCATAAGAAATGAGACTGAAAGATAAGCAAGTGCCAGATCACAGATTGTGAGGATTTTCAGTACAACTTTGATGAATTTTGATTGGATTCTGGGATCAATACATATCCAACGAGAGGCTTGTAAGTACAGGATGTATTTGTCCAGATTTGCACTATGTAATGGTTCCTCTGGCCTCACCAAGGAGAATAAGGGATTGAAGAGGCTGTCACTGGATCCCAAAGGGTTTCTACGAATTTTGGAATGAAATGATGGCCATAGATATGGAAGGAAGTGCATGAATACAAAGAAATTAAGGTTCTAATAATAATTAGGATTTAGCAACCATTGCTGTTTCTCCTCACATCCTTAGGCAAGCCCTGCCTGACTGCTAGGTTTCTGGCTTGCATAAGTTGGCAGATTGTAGTATAGTTCATAAGAGATCAGAAACACAAATCAAAAAAGGATTCTGGTTGCTATTTTTTTTGTTTATTTGGTTGGTTAGATTTTTGTTGTTTGGTGGGTGTCAATGCTTGTTATTGGAGGGAAATATTGAATCTGGTATTTCAGAGTGTTAATTTGGAAGCAGTTGATGAGTTGCAAGGTAGAGTTGTGCCATGGGGAGATGAATTTGTAGCAACCTCCTAGTGGTTTGTGAAGTATCTTGCCAGGTCACAGCTAACTTACTCTGAGAGAAGCAGTGAGAGATTTAATAATTTCCAAATCACATCAGTTGGTCATTTAAGAAGCATTGACCATTTGTGCAAACTTGAGACATCATGGTTGAAAGTCTAGTAATGATGCCAGTAATGTAGAATATGTATGCAGGAAAAACACCATGGAAAGTTATTTGGGGTTGCCAGTTGATTTAACATGGTGCTCATATACCCTCTACCTTGCTCTAATTCCCAGTAAAGATAAGTAGTAACTTGTCTAGACTTACAACCCTGAAGAAATTTAAATACCTCTATAAACTTTTCTTCGGTGACTTACATGAGCAAGGCATCATCAGCTTACATCTGCTTGGAAACAAATACAACACTTTAATTAATTTGCCAAAGAAAGAAAACATGTTAGAGAGAGAGAGAGAGCTCCACAACAGAATGACAGATGATTTAGTCACCTTATTCTCTGACAGATGAATGCATTCAAAAATTATGTTGATCATTAAAATGTGTTATGATGGAATAAATTATTTTATGAGAGTAGGCAGTAATCTCTAGTATTAAAACAGAAAGTAAAAGTAATGCCAAACACACACCTGTAAAACCAGCCTATTTAGTTCATGAGATTCCTTCTCATCAGTTATGGGAACTGCAGGGGTGGGATGAGAAAGACATTGGAGAGAACACCAAGAAACAGTGGTGTGATATCATCTTTAAGTCTTCATCTAGGTTTTATAAATGGCAGGCATAATTTCCAAATTTTGAGCACCTACTGATTTCCCAAATAAAAACTATTACCACAAACTGGCCACTTTGGGCAATACATGTTGTCATTGTGCTCGAATCAAGAATTGGTTTTAAAGAAGAGGAATGAAGACATTTCCCTTGGTTCTGTGTAGGCAGACCAGAGATGTTGATCTCTCCACCTTCTTCTTACATCCTTGAAGCCTTTCTTGTTGTTTCGCTCATTTGACCTCAGTATTCCACTGGGCAGAGAGAGCTGGTTCCTATAACAAACTGAGCAATGGGAGCATGTAGGAGGTGGTCAGGCTTTGTTTCATTCACTAGCTCTGGAACCAGTGAGCATGGTGGAGGAAGGAAGAGGAAGGCACCTAACACTTAAAGAGACTAATAATGATACAGGAGCCTACCATATATGTTTCTTCACTTAATTATCTCATTCCTAAGAGTCAGTATTATTATATATTATACTCCTGTATAGTTTAAGTGGCCTCCCAACATCATCTGATTTGTGGGTGACCCAGAGAGTTGGAACATAGGTCTAGCAAGTGGATGCTGTCTGCTCTGTAAAGTTAGGCTCCTTGTATTATATGCACCTGTCTATCTACTACATACGGTTCAGTGGTTTACAACTCGTGTACTTATGATCTGAGGAAAAGTGCATTCAAGAGTAGGTGAGATTGCAAGCAGTGGCGCAGACAGTAGCTCTTCTCTCCCTATAAACATGAATACCACCCAGGTAATTCCCCTGCGAGCTATGAAAAGTGGCCCTTAGGCAGTAGAAATCTTACTTTTGCAGACAAGTGGTAAACCCTTAGCTGATGATGTGGCTTGGGCACTGCAATTATACTCAGCCCTCTAGAAAGAACCAGGGAATAACTATTCAATTAAAGCTGCCAAATTCATTTGCACTTTTTTTTTTTTTTTTTTTTTTTTGCGGTACTGGGAATGGAACCCAAGGGCATTCTACCTCTGAGCTACAACCTCAGCCCTATTTTTTATTCTTTATTTTGAAACAGTGTTTCACTAAGTTGCAGAGGGCCTCACTAAGAAGCTGAGGCTGGCCAAGAACCCGGATCCTCCGGTCTCAGCCTCCCAAGTACTGGGATACAAGCATGTACCACCTTGCCCAGCTTCTTTGCAAATCTAGAGTCCCTTTTTTCTAATCATCTTTCCTGTGTGAAATATATGCATCAGCCTCTCTTCGTACAACTGGCTCATAGATGCCCTGATCTAAAGAATGATCCCAGAATGGTTCTGGATGGAGTCTGACTAGAAAGAGGAGTTAGGAAGGGTCTGGTGCTGCCTCATATGGGGAACACAAGTCACTGTGGAGCCCTGAGGAATCAGCACGTCTCCAGGAGTGTCTGCCTGGGACATGTTCAGAAGGAACTCCCTGGACTGGGATATAGTGGCAAAGTGCTTGCCTCACAAGTCAAATACTCTGGGTTTGAGCCCCAGTACCCAAAAAGAAAAAAAAAAAAAAAAAGACAAAAGAAAAGAAGGAAGTCCCTGAGTCCCTGGATGGAGAGTGGAGAAAATGATTTTTTTAAAAAAAGTTGACCAACTTCACATCTTTTCAAAAGTTCCATGATGGAGATGTTTTTGTTTTTGTTTTTTAATTGTGGTAATGACCTGGTCACTGTCAGATGATTCATTTACTGCTGTGTCAGGCAGGCTGTTGGCACAGCAGCAAAGATAAGATAAATGGAAACGCTGGGACCTAGAGGGTTAACAGACACTGGGACTTAAAGGGGGGTTGAAAAACAATCCCCTCACCCAATTGCTGCAGACTGGACAGGCCTGTCTTTGTAAAGATAAGGAAGCAAGACCTGAGTATAAGGCTATGGTCCTGGAGCACTCTGCCTCTCTCTGGTGTGGTGCTTTTTCCTTCACTTTGCACTAAATTCTACTTTAGCAGCACATCTAAGTTTTCTGGCTCTTTATTTCTATGCTGAGTTAAGAAAGGGACCCATGGCACATCCCCCACTATAACAGTAAGATATAGATAAATGCTACTGTCTTGACCATTTTTAAGTGTACCGTCAGTGGCACTAATTCATTCTCTTTTGCTACCATCACCTCTATCCATTCATAGTACTCTTTGCCATCCTGAAAAACTGAAACACTGTGCCCACTGAACACTAACTCCCCATTCTCTCTTCTGCCTACTCGTTGGTTCCCATCAGTCTGTTTTCTGTCTCTGAATTTGACTATCTCTATAAACAAAATCATATGGTATTTGTTCTTTTATACTGATTTCATTTAACATAATGACCTTAAAGTTTATCCTTGTTGCAGCCTGTGTCAGAATGTCTTTTCCTTTTAAGGCTGAATAATAATCCATTGTATGTATATACTACATTTTTTGTTTATCCATATTACTGTAGATGGGCAACTGGGCTGCTTATATCTTCTAGTTATTGCAAATTCTGGTGTTAAACATGAATATCCAAATATCTTTTTGAATTCCTGCTCTAAATACTTTGGGGTATATAGCCAAAAGTGATATTGCTGGATCATATAGATATGCTTTTATATCAACTAGAAATTTTTTTAAAATAACTGAATGATAACCCCTAAAAGTAGGAGTTTCTTTTGTGACAAATGGCAAGCCCTTACTGTTAGGAAATGTATCATGCTAATGAAACAACAAATCATGAGTTTAGCAGTAATGAAGCTGCTGCTGAGAAATGTTTCTGTCTTCTTAAGGGCAGTAACTTAAGCTTGAAGGTACTTATTTCTTTAACATTGTTCTAGAAATACATTGCCTTCTTAGCCTGAGATTCCATTTCTTAACAAATGACAAAATTGAACATAATTAATGAGTGCATTCCTTATAATTTTTGAAAATAGTCCAGCTAGATTTTCTTCTGAACACTTAGCTTTATTCATGTTTAGTACCATATCTCTGACCATAAAGCATTCTATTCTAAGGCCTCCACTCTGTTTCTTGGGAGGAAAAAGAGCAAAATGTCTTTAGAATAACCAATTCCATCCTGCTTAATTAAAACAAACTAAAATGAAATAAAATAAATCAAAACAAAATGATCTGTAACCGTGGAAGCAAGTGGAATTGAAGTCCATTTTCCATTCAAAACAATGTCTAAATGAATGTCTAAATTCATCAGCCTTTCACTGCCTAATAACATGACATGTTTACTGTGTTGAAGAAAATCAGGTGTTTTCATGCTAAATGAAAATAAAATTTATGTACTGTTATTACCATATTCTTTGCCTGGTCTTTTTCACTCTATTCATCATTAAAGTCTGCTGAATAAATACTGTGCAAACTGCATGTGGGAGTGTCATGCAGTAATAACTCAGTTTCAGCCATAAATAACCACCCACCAGTGCCTTGGGATTTAAGAGACAGGGTTTGCTCCCAATTGCTGAGTAGTAAAAAAACAGGCCATCTGTCTATCTTCTCTATCTATTTGATAACACTAGAATCAAGGCTTGGAGAAAGATGAAATTATTTGCCTGTGTGTTAGTTATCTATTCTTCTTCAAAAAATTTTCCCAAAATGTAGCCGCTTAAAACATCAAGCATTCAAAACTAGGTATGGTGACATATGCCTGTAATTTCATTACTTGGAAGACTGAGACAGGAGGATCACAGATTTGAGGCCAACTCATGGTAACTTAGTGAGATACTGTTTCAAAATTTAAAAATTTAAAAAGGAGGGCTCAGTTGTTGAATATCCCCTCTGGGTTCAATTCCTAGTACTACCTAAAATAAAACAAAACAAAAATCAAGTGTTTAGTACCTTGACTACTGTCTAAGGGTCAGGGTTCTAGGATTAGATTAGCTAGGTGGTTCCAGCTAATCTGCCAAGGCCCTACTCACCTTGAGGCTTGGTGGGCTGTAGAATTCTCTCCCAAGCTCACATACATGGTTGATGGCATGGATTCGTTCTTCCTTGGTCCTTAGGCTATTGCCACATGGACTTCATCTTAAGAATACTACTAGCATGGGAGCCTGCTTTCTCACAGAGATCAAAGAGGAAGAGACAGCCCAAGAGAGCACCCACAATGGAAACAAAAATCTTTTATACCTAATCTTGAAGCCATATGCTATTAATCACTGCTCAAACATGGTACAACATAGGGGGAACTACACTAGAAGGCTAACACCAAGGAACTGGGCGGGGGGGAGGGGGTGATGGAACTATCTTGGAATCTCCTACCTCATTCTTAGATGAAGCTGGCATTGATGATTAAGAACAGATTAAAAGTGAAATGAATAAGCATAGTAAATTAGAAAGAACAGAGGTCAGAGTAAGACATATCTGGCTCCAAATCCAAGAGTACTTCTTTCTGCCTTGCAGTAATTAACTCCCTCCCTCGTCCATAAAATTACCATCACTAACCCTTAAACAACTCATCTCCTAGGTTTTGTGAGGTTTAATTGAGATAATATTTAAAGACCTTCCCTTCCATGAAGATTCCTCAAAAGAAAACTAATGATGAAAATAAACAAATGAAAAAGTGGAGTTTCTATCAAGTAGAGAAAGTATAGTATGTCACACTATTTGGAGGACACAGTATCCTCAGGTGTGGACTACCACCATTGACTTGAGAGTGTTGGTAATGTTTCAGAAAAGTTAAGGCTTCTATTATTGAAAACCAAAGTATTGTTCCTACTTCAGCATAGAGGCCAGAGGTTCCCTGGAGTGCTGTTGAGTCACATCCCAAGCGTCTACTAAGCACGGGTGCACCAGATTGCTGCTAGGACCAAGAGTTACAAAGAGGAGTAAGGAATAGTTCCTGATGTCAAGTTGTCAGGTTGCCCCCTGTCTTATCTGTCAACAGAAAAAGAGGAGACAGGAAGTGTGTTAGCTTTCTTCATTGTAGTCAAAATACCTAATAAGAACAATGTAGAAAAAAAAAAAGAGTTATTTTGGTTCATGGTTTCAGAGGTTCAGTCCATAGTCAGACGACTCCAAGACAGAAACATCATGGTGGCAGAATGTAACAGAGGAAAGCTGCTCAACTCATGGCAATGGGGAAGCAGAAAGAGGGGGGGGGGAGGAGGAAGGGACTAGAGGGAAGATAAACCTTTCCAGGGCATGCCACCAGTAACCTACATCCTTCAGCTAGCTCCCACCTCCAAGAAGTCTATGTAGCCCTCGTGGATCCACTGATAAGGTCAGTGCCCTTTTGATCCAATCAGTGCCTAACAACCCCAATGGACCTTGCTGCATTGGGGACCATGCATTCAACACATGAACTTTTGGGGGACATTTCAGATCCAAATCATAGCTGGCAGAGAGCCAACCCTCAGATAATCAATGAATAATTCTTTATTGTAAATATATTCCAAATATTGAATTGTTACTTACCCCAAACTAAAATGTAGTTGGGCACCCTGTATTATATGAGCTGCCCTTTATTTTATTCCAGGTCAAATGTTTGTTCCATTTTAGAGCAAAAAGACCATGAGCCTACATCTTGTTTTCCTATCACTAGCCAAGTATCCGCTTTGACAGTCAGGCATTATGGAAACATTTTATATTCGTACTTTGGAATTTATTCCACTGACAAAAGATTTATCCCAAGACTCTCTAATAGTAAAAGTTCTTCCATTTCTATTAAGTGGAGATTTGTTTTACAAACAACTTGTAAAAGCCACATACATCAATATATTCTGGCTTATTTCTTTTTTACTAAAGAGCATACTTCTATTTCTGTCTCTCTACCTGAATATCTCTAAGATAAAGAGTTGTGATTTTTTTTCTGCTTAAGAAAGAAAGGGATAGTGATTTGGACATATGAAATTGTAACCAGTCCAAGGAAAACCAAAAGATTTCTCTTTTATACATCAGACCATGGGTTTACAAGATGTTTTGACATATAACCAAGCTCAAAAAGGACTTCTAAATTAAATGAGCTATCTTTTCTTCCCTACTTCTCTGACAGTAAAATTCCTTTCTTTGGAGACGTGTGTGTGTGTGTGTGTGTGTGTGTGTGTGTGTGTGTGTGTGTGTGTTGCATGTAAAGGAAGAAGCTGAGAGTAGTGGCTTGGACTATTCAGTGACAATCATTGGAAAATGTTTTAGTGATTTAGCATTGGCAAAGAAATCATCACCAAAACTCTACTCTCCAAATCAGATTCTAGTGAAAATATGAAGGCTAAATATGAACAGCTTGATGAAGTTGATATAAACATAATGCTTAGAAAATGTTTCCCATTGCTAGAAAAAATATTTTTTTTGCTCTCATCACCATTATGTGATGAGAGCAAAAGCACTTGAGTAACAATCAAGGAACCTATACCTGATCATCACGTGACTATTAAAAAATTCTGTGCAAGCCAGGCGTGGTGCACACTTGTAATCCCAGCATTTGGGAGACTGAGACCAGAGGATCCAGGTTTGTGGCCAGCCTCAGCTACCTAGTGAGGCACTCTGCAACTTAGTGAGACCCTGTTTCAAAATAAAGAATAAAAAATAGGGCTGGGGGTATAGCTTGGAGGTAGAATGCCCCTGAGTTCAATCCCCAGTACCGCAAAAAAAAAAAAAAAAAAAAAAAAAAAAAAAATTCTGTGCTCCATTTTTTGAGAGCCTTTAGAAATGAAATAAGTGAGTTGGGATTGATTATTGCTAATATTTCTTCCCGATTAAGTATTCTAAGTATCTGTAGTTGGTTGGAACTTGGAAATGAGCATAAATACTTAGGCATCTGACATTTAAAATTATGATTCCTGTATTAAACAAACATGTACTGAACATCTATTTTGTATTGTCCACCAGGCACAAAAAATGAACACAAAAGAAGCAGACCTGGTCTCCTAGGGACTTTGAAGCCTGGGGAGGGCCACACTTAGGAGTAAAAACAACTACAGTGCCCTGCAATACGTGTTCTAATAGAGCCTCTTGTCACAGCACCCAGAATTGAATGCTATTTCCAATTCCATCATGTTTGAGGTAGAATCTCTTTTCAGCCTTGTTATAAACCAAAACAGCTCTCAAACCTTATATCACAATATAAACAGTGTAGTGGATTTCCAAAAATGCAAGCCTTCTGTTGATGTTGTGCAAAAAGGCAAGTGTACTTAGACATATGTGTGTAGACATCCGCTAACAAGCATTCTGTCAGCCTGTTGGGACCAGCATCGCAGCTGAAGCACAGATAGCCCCAGACATCAGCTGTGGGAATCAAATGGTGCCTTGCCAAAAATTGCCTTAGAATTCAAAGTATCTAAACAGTTCAACTGGCGCAACCAATAATTTACAGAGACCCTGCAGCCCATGGACACAGCTCCTACATTCAGGAAGGGACCATTCTGAATTTCAATGGTTTCATTTCAGTACAGAATTTGAAATCCTCCCCACAGAGCAAGATAATAAAACACCATGTAAGTAGGCAAAATTAAAAAGACATGTTAGGTGCTAGTCAATTCTTGATAGATTCGTAGGTAAGATCACACAAATTCAAAGCATTTGGCAGTTTCAGAATTTTTTCTTAGTTATTTTTATATTGTTATGAGAAGTTAAATAATGGAGATGCTCTGAAATCTCTTAAAACTGAGTAGGTTTTTTTATTGTACATTAGTTTCATAATTATCGACAACAAAGAAAAATGAAAGTTCCCAGGCTATCCGGAAAAGCCTAAAATGTGTTATAGCTTTGCTAACCAGTAATGATTTTTTTCCAGCCTCTGTAGCCCACATGATCCAAAACAAACTCTTCCCAAAGCCCTTTGTAGGACCCTTTTTGTTGTTGTTGTTGGTTGGTTGATTGATACTGGGAATTAAACCTTCTATCTATAACCCCAGCTCTTTTATTTTAAAACTGGGTCTTGCTAAGTCAGTGAGGGTCTCGCTAAGCTGCTGACCCTCAGTTGCTCAAGCCTGCAATCCACCTGTCTTAGCTTCCCAAATACTGGGATTACAGGCATGTGCTACTCCACCTAGCCAAGATCTTTCTTTGCTCAGTGAGACTACTGACCAGCAGAGTTCACCTTTCTTTAAACAAGCAATAAATTTAGTTTTATGCTTTGGGGGATGTTGATCTCTTGCTTCTGCATTATATACATCTATTCAAAATTATTAGATGAATATTTAATTGTGCTTACTACTTCGTACAGACATGTTTTT
>PVLC010013473.1:0-41765 GCA_004027655.1 Graphiurus murinus | reverse complement strand
GCATATGTTCTCCCTAATATGTGGATGCTAGGGAGAAGATGGGGCATAGGAGGGTCTCCAGATGAAAAGGAGAGATCCTCGATAAGCAAAGAAGTTGATTTAATTGTAGTGGATGCATGGGGCAGAGGGACACCCTAAAGCACATGATGTACTTACACAATCATATCAAGGTCACTCACTGAAGTGAACCTGAGGGGGAAGGAAGGGGAGGGAATGGGGTGGGAATTGGGGAAGGGGTCAAATGAGAATTGTGTGCAAATATGTTGTTAACAACTAGTACTTAACAAAGATGTATGCTATATTGCACGAATTACTACAATAAAAAATTATAATAAAAAAACCAAAAAAACCCAAAAAGGTTAATCAGTTTAATATCTGATATGCAAAAGCAACTAGATAATATCCACCAATCAACACAAATCTTTGGATATGATTCTTCCTGGATAGCATGGCTCCTACCCTTTTCAACTCTTACTCATTTCCCTCCTCATCCTACTCCTTGGGCCATGCATAATCAACCTGATTATGTCACAAATTAAAAAAAATCACTAACGGCTCTATTAACGAGGTTCTTCTCTTTCAGACCAAAGGCCAATACATCCTTTTCCCAAACACACAGAACAGCTAAGACCCTCACAGTGCCTGCAACACACTTCTAGCCCTAGCTCCACCTCCACCCCATTGTCAAACAGGAAGAAGTAGCTTGAATGAATATGGCTGCCCATTTCTCAATATAAATATTATAAAACCTCTGGAATGTGGGCACTGTAAGATTTGGCCATGAGGTCTTGCCAAAGGAAGACAGAGAACAAAGGAACAAAGAAAGAGAAATCCCCTGACCACTGCCCTGCCTCGAAATGACCTGGTCATTAGCCCACCAACCAGCGGCTTACATGACTACTTCTGCACCTCCCCCCTTCCTTGGGCTTTTAACTCTCATGGACTCTCCTGGTCAGTTGCCTTCTTTCAGTTTTTATTCCTGAATAAAGCCTGTTCCTTGCTGTCAGGCATGTTTTCTTTGTCCCCATATACCCCAAGGACAAGGGTGCCCACTGTTGCCTCTCCTTTTCAATATAGTACTAGAAACTCTAGCCAGAACAATAAGGCAAGAGAAAGAAATCAAAGGAATACAAATAGGAAAAGAAGAACAGAAGTTACCTCTGTTTGCAGATGACATGATTCTATATGTATAAGAGCCTAAAAATTCAGCTAAAAGAATCCTGGAGCAGATAAACTAATTCAACAAAGCAGGATACAAAAACAACCTAAAAAAGTCAATATCTTTGATATACACCAGCCATGAATCCACTGAGATGGAAATTTGGAAAACAATTCCATTTACAATATCTCCCCAAACAATATACTATCTAGGAGTAAGCATAACTAAGGAGATAAAAGACCTCTACAATGAAAACTATAAAACACTAAAGAAGTCAGTGAGGCCCTCCACAACTTAGTAAGACCCTATTTCAAAATAAAGAATAAACAATAGTACTGGGGGTATAGCTCAGAGGTAGAATGCCTCTGGGTTCAATCCCTAGTACCACAAAAAAATAAAATAAAATAAAATAAAACAGTAAAGAAAAAAACTGAAGACCTTAGAAGATGGAAAAACCTCCCATGCTCATGGATAGGCAGAACAAATATCATTAAAATGGCCATTCTACTAAAAATGACCTACAGATTCAATGCAACCCCAATTAAAATACCATGGTTATTCTTCACAGAACTAGAAAAATAAGTTCTAAAATTCATATAAAATAATGAAATACCCAGAATAACCAAAGTAGTTTTCAGCAATAAGAATCATGCGGGAGGCATCACAATACCAAACTTCAAACTATACTACAGAGCTATTGTAATAAAACAGCATGGTATTGGCACAAAAACAGATGTATATACCAATGGAACAGGATAAAAGATTCAGAAACAAATTCATGCATATACAGCCTATTGACTTTTGAAAAAGTTGCAAAAAAATTATGTTAGAGAAAAAGCCTTTTCAACAAATGGTGTTGGGAACTGGTTGCCCATTTGTAGAAAAATGAAATTAAACCTCATCTTCTCATCCTGCACAAGAGTCAACTTGAGATGTATCAAAGACCTGGAAATTAGATCAGAGACTTTGCAATTACTAGACGAGGACATAGGACCACTGCTCTAACATGTAAGCACTGGTAGAAATTTCCTCAATAAGACCCCCAATGCACAAGAAATTAAAGTGAGGGTTAATAAGTGGGGTTACATTGAATTAAAGAGCTTCTGTGCAGCAAAGGAAACCATTCAGAACCTTAATAGAGAGCCAACAGAATGGGAGAAGATCTTTGCCAGCTACCCCTCTGATAGAGGAATAATATCTCAAACAAACAAAGAACTTGAGAAACTTACCACTAAAAAGAAAATAACCCAATCAAAAAGTGAGCAAATGAACTAAATAGACAAAAAATGAAATACTACTGGTCAATAAATATATGAAAAAATTTCAACATCATTAGCAATCAGAGAGATGCAAATCAAAACTACACTGAGATTTTACCTAATCCTGATTAGAATGGCAATCATCAAAAACACAAACATAAATGCTGCGAAGGATGTGGGGAAATAGGAACTTTAATACATTGTTGGTGAGACTGCAAATTAGTGTAGCCACTTTGGAGATCAGTGTAGAAGTTCCTTAGAAGAATGGGAATGGACTTCATCTGACCCAACTATGCCACTCCTGGGTATCTAGTCAGAGGGTTTGAAACCAGACAACTATAGTAATATATGCATATCTATCTTCATAGCAGCACAATTCACAATAGCCAAATTATGGAACCAGCCTAGGTGTCCACCAACAGAAGAATGAATTGGAAAGTTATGAGACATACACACAATGGAATTTTACTCAGCCATAAAGAACAAAATTATGTCATCTGCAGAAAAATGGGTGGCTCTAGAGAATATTATGCTAAGTGGGATTAGTCAGTAACAAAAAAAAAAAAAAAAGAAAGATCAGGTGTTTTCTTTCATATGTGGAAACTAGGGAGAAAATGGGATACAAAAGGCACTCTAGGCAAAGGAAGAGAAACCCTAGTGGAGGGTTTCTATCACTTTGAATGTCATCATGATGTATGATTAAATGTGCCAATAAAAATAAAATAAAAAAGAATCCACACTGAATACATGAAACAACAGAAATGAATATCAGAGTATAATGTTGAATGAAAGAAGTCAGACACAAATAATACACATAAAATTTTGTTTTTAGGAATTTTAGAAATTTGGAAAACTAATTTATATTGATAGAAATCAACATAGTTGCTCTCAAGGAAGATGGTGGAGTAAAGGAAGGTCGCGCTTCCCACTCACTTCATACCTCAGAGTGAAAGCAACAGGAAAACTCCCCTGCAAAAAAGTGACCTTCTGTAAAGAAGAAAAGCAGTCCAAATCTAGTCAAACTAGAGGCTAGACAACGAATCACTGGGTGGAGTTACATATTTCACAACTTGTGGACCGAGACAGGAAACAGGCACTAAAAGGATCACCAACCATAGCCGGCCATGGCTGGAACATGGGCAACCTGAGGAAAATCACCACAATTTTCCAACAAGCACCCACATAATGAGCTAGGACACACCCACCAGGCTGTGAGTGTTACAGGCACAGATGATTGTATCCAGCGGGGTTCTGATTGGTGGAATGGAGGGACCGCAACCAAGTGTGTGGCTCACCTCCCTTTGAACCTGGTGGCACCCAAAACCAGCTGGTGTGAGCCATAAATCTGAATGGGTGGGAGTGCTTACACTTGGGAACAGAGTCTTGGAAGGACATTTCTATAGTTAGTAGAGTGAGTGGGAACCCACAGTAAATCTTCCACCCAGAGCACTTGGATGCCCTGCACTGCAAGGGAAATCCTAAAGTCCCTAAGTCCTGGAAGCACAGCCCAGGCTTTGACCAGTGTCTGTGTTGAGTGTGATCTACTAATATCTCAGGGTGGTAATCATTCAACAAAGTTCCAATCAAAACTAGACCCTGAGCCAGCTGTGTTGGCACATGCCTGTAATCCCAGTGCCTGTGAGGCTGAGACAGGAGGACCACAGGTTCAAGGACAGCCTCAACAACTTAGTAAGATCCTGTTTCAAAATAAAAAATAAAAATAAGGTTGGGGTTTTAACTCAGAGGTAGAGTGTCCCTGGGATCAATCCCCAGTAACTAACACACACACACACACACACACACACACACACACACACGGAAGAAAGAAAGAGAGAAAGAAAGAAAGAGAGAGAGAGAAAGAAAGAAAGAAAGAAAGAAAGAAAGAAAGAAAGACAAACTAGACTACAGATGCCAGAACTCCCCTTCAGATTTCTGCTCTAATACTGACCTGAGTACATTAATGTACTCTGCTTGGACAAATTTTCAACAGATGCTGCTTCCCTCCCCATCCTACCATGAACTAATGAACAGGGAAGCTGAGAACCATTGTATTTAGTTTTAACTCCAAGACTCTCCAACCAGATGTGCAGAAACTTCTTAATTTAATGCCATCCCACTTACTAATTCTTGTTTTAATTTCTTGAGCTTTGAGGGTCTTGCTGAGGAAGTTTCTATCTGTGTCTACATGTTGGAGTGGTGAACCTATGCCCTCCTCTAGTAGCGTCACTATCTCTGGTCTAACTTCCAGGTCTTTGATCCATCTTGAATTGACTCCTGTGCAGGGTGAGAGGTATGGATTTAGTTCTACTTTTCTACAAATGGGTAACCAAGTTTCCCAACATCATTTGTTAAAAATTCAGTCTTTTCTCCAGCATATGTGTTTGGCCCCTTTGTCAAAGATCAATTGACTATAAGTATGTGGATATGTTTCTGTATCTTCTATACTATTCCATCCATCTATATGCCTGTTTTTGTGCCAATACCAAGCTGTTTTTTTTTGTTTGTTTTTTTTTTTTTTTGTGGTACTGGGGATTAAACCCAGGGGCATTCTACCTCTGAACTACACCCCCAGTCCTATTTTTTTTTTTAATTTTTTATTTTGAAACAGGGTCTCACTATGTTGCAGAGGGCCTCACTAAGTAGCTGAGGCTGGCCGCGAACCCAGATCCTCCTGTCTCAGCCTCCCAAGTACTGGGATTACAAGCATGCACCACCACACCTGGCGCCAAACTGTTTTAATTACTATAGCTCTGTAATATATTTTGAAGTCAGGAATTGTGATACCTCCTGCATGGTTCATATTGCTGAGAATTACTTTGGCTATTCTGGGTCTTTTGTTTCTCCATATGAAATTTATGATTGATTTTTCTAGGTCTATGAAGAATGACATTGGTATTTTGATAGGAATTGCATTGTTTCCTTAGATCACTTTTGGTAGAATGGGCATTTTGATGATATTTATTCTGCCTATTCAAGAACACGGGAGATCTTTCCATCTTCCAAGATCTTCAGTTTATTTCTTTAGTATTTTATAATTTTCATTGTAGAGGTCTTTTACCTCCTCTTTGGGTAGGTTTATTCCTAGATATTTTATTGGTTTTGAGGTTCTTGTGAATGTTTCCTTTCTTTGTCCGTGGACTCATGGTTGGCATGTAGAAAAGCTACCGATTTTTTTTAGGTTGATTTTGTATCCCAATACTTTGCTGAATTTGTTAATCAGCTCTAGTAGTGTTTTGGCTGAGTTTTTTTGGTCTTCTAGATATAGGATCATGTCATCTTCAAATAAAGATTATTTTAATTCTTCTTTTCCTATTTTAATTCCTTTGATATACTTCTCTTGTCTTATTGCTGTGGCAAGAGTCTCAAGGGCTATATTGAAAAAAGTGGTGATAGTGGGCATCCTTGTCTTGTTTCTGATTTTAATGGAATTCCTGAAGTTTTTCTGTTTAATATGATGTTGGCTTTTGGTTTATTGTATATTGGCTTAATGATGTTAAGATACATTCTTTCTATTCTGATTTTCTGCAATGTTTTTAACATGACTAGGTGTTGGATTTTGCTAAATGCTTTTTCTGCATCTGTTTATATGATCATGTGATTTTTGTTCTTAGCTCTATTTATGTGGTAAATAACATGTATTGACTTGCATATGTTGAACCAGCTATTTCCCAGAGGCACTAAGGGTCACTGTCCCACGATGATCCCTAGAGACCCTACAAGTCCTCCTTAAACTGCTGACTGCAGTTCCCTCCCGCCTGTCTCTAGGGGCTATCTACTAAATCAAGTTTCTGCTGTGTCTGATAGTAGTCCCCGTCCCACCTCCACAGGGGTGATTTGCAAAGTCTCAGGCCCCTACAAGTCTATTTTCTTGTCACAAAAGTCCCTGTGTCCAGGTATGACCTTTTCCCACTGGAATAGTTGATTAACTTAAAATCCTGATGATTGCCGTTTACTGCTCCAGATGGCTGCTGGGAAAGATGGGTTCAGGTGCTGCTGCGGTGTCTGGATCCAGCTGGGTCCCTGTCAAACATGGAGTGAAATGTCAACTGCTTTCACTGATGGTCTGTAGCCATCATCCTCACAACAATCCACAGCGTCTTCCTGGAGGTCTCTGGAAGCCATGGTGCTGGTAGCTGCCAACTCTGGCACTGCCTGGTGCCATTGGGCTATTCCCCAGGAGAGGTGCGTGGGGTATTTTGTTGTCCTCTCTTTTGTCTTCTGACTTTGTTGCTGCCACCTTTCAATTTTTTATTGCTTTGTTCAATTTTTTACTGCTTTTTTTTTTTTTTTTTCCAGTACCGGGGATTGAACTCAGGGGCATTCTACCTCCGAGCTACACCCCCCAGCCCTATTTTTTTTTTATTCTTTATTTTGAAACCGAGTCTCACTAAGTTGCGGAGTGCCTCACTAGGTAGCTGAGGCTGGCCGCCAACCCGGATCCTCTGGTCTCACCCTCCTGAATGCTGGGATTACAAGCGTGAGCCACCACGCCCGGCTTGCTGCTTTTTTTCTCTCATCAAGATGCTGTCTTCATGGTGATTTGGTTTTAAGTGTCAGTAGCGTGACTGAGATGTGCTGCTTCCCTCAGTGGCAATCTTCCTGGAAGTCCCTAATGGTATATTATTCAGCCATAAAAAGAGTGAAGTACTGGTAGGCATTAGTCAGATTTCATCTCTATAATAAAATACCTGAGCTAATCTATTTTAAGAGAGGAAAGGTTTATTTTGGCTCACTTTTTGGGAGGTTTCAGTCCATGGTCAGCTGGCCCTTTTGCTTGGGTCTGTGGCTAGGTAGTACATCATGTCAGGGAGTGTGTGGTGGAGCAAGCTGCTTACCTTATGACATCAGGAAGCAAAAGAGAGGAGAGGAGGGACCAGGGTCCCCATATCCCCTTCAAGCTCATATTCCCAATGACCTAAGAACTAGGTCTCACCTCCTAAGGATTTTCATCTCCAAATGGTGCTGAGATGGGGCCTACCCTCATTAACATACGCACCTTTGATAGACATTCTGGATCCAAATTATAGAATGATGCACACTGGCACATGAGTGAATCTTGAGTACATTACGCTAGTAATTCCATTTATATGAAATATGCAGAACAGGCAAGAAACAGAAAGTAGATTAGTGGTTACCAAGGGATGGGAGAAGGGGGAAAGTACGACTAACTGCTAACATCATGGGTTCTTTTAGTGGGAGTGGTGATGAAAATGTTCTGAAATTAGTGATGACGGTAATACAACATAGGGAACTTACTAGAATGTATTGAAGCATGCACTGTAATTGTTTATTTTGCAATGCTGGGGATTGAACCCAGGACCTGTGCAAACTAGGACAGCATTCTACTACTAAGATATACACCCATCCCTGAAGCATACACTTTATGTTATATAAATTATACCTCAATAAAACAAAACTAAAAATACCTAATTTTGTTTCATTATTTGTGAAATAGGGTTAAGGATGCTTTCCTATGTTTTAATTCAGAGAAACATTGGAAGAATAATTAAATCAGGGGATGGAAGCTGACTTTCTCAGTGAACATACAATGAAAATGTATTTTTTATTTCCCCAGTAGAATATTTGGGCAATTTATTCACAAGTAATAACTGTAATGTTTTTCCAATTTTGCTATTTATTTATTTATTTATTTGCGGTACTGAGGATTGAACTCAGGGGCATTCTACCTCTGAGCTACACCCCCAGCCCTATTTTTTATTCTTTTTATTTTGAAACCAAGTCTCATTAAGTTGCAGAGAGCCTCACTAGGTAGCTGAGGCTGGCCTCGAACCCAGATCCTCCGGTCTCAGTCTCCCGAATGCTGGGATTACAAGCGTGCGCCACCATGCCAGCTTTATTTATTTATTTATTATTTATGTGGTACTGGGGATTGAACCCAGGGGCATTCTACCTCTGAGCTATACCTTCAGCCCTTTTTTTATTTTGAAACAGGGTTCCTGAGAGTCTCACTAAGTTGCTGAGGCTCTCCTCAGACTTGCAATCCTCCTGTCTTAGCCTCCCAAGTATTATGTCCATCACCACACCCAGCCAATTTTGTATTTATAACCACCACCCCCCTTTCTTTTAGTGGTGTTTCTCATCCTGTTCCTAATTTCTGGTTAAAATCCCTACTGACTTGAGATCTTCATAAATGTTGCTCTCGTGAGTTCATGAATAACTTTTCAGTATTTCCCTACAGAAAAATTCACACCATCTTCGAATATTCCCAACCTTTAGAACAGAAATGTGAAATGATGGGGATTTGTAAGATAAAAACGAGAAGCCACTTGAGGGTGCTGCATCCTTTCTGTTTTGTAGTAAGAGTTCTGTGAAGAAAGACTTCTTATCTTAAAGATTATGCTTCATACTGTGAAGCCCAGAGAGCTGCTTATTCACCTAGTGAAAGCAGTCATTAGTTGCGTGGCCTTAGGGAAGTCTTTCAGTCTATCTAGACTTCAGCTCTCATATCTGCAAAATGGGGATGAGGTGCAGGGGTGGATTTCCAAGTCCCTCGTAGCTTAAAACCAGGAAGATGTGGAAAAATCCTAAGAATTGTACCTGCTTTGTTAATCACTCCCCCAAACTCACCCAAACTGGTTCCTCTTCTCATCCTTCTCACCTCGACTTTTTTCCAGTAGTAAGTGTAGAGTCATTTTTTACCTTTCCCTCCTAAGCACTTCCCCCTTCCCACACTGGGGATGGAACCTAGGGAAGCTCTTCCACTGAGTTACATCCCAGGCCTTTTAATTTTTATTTTGAGACAGGGTCTCACTAAGTTGCTGAGGCTGGCCTTGAACTTCCGTTTCTCCTGTCTCAGCCTCCTGAGTAGCTGGTATTTTACAGGCAGGCATCACTGCTTCTGGTGTAAGCACCATTTATGAACAGCATATAATAACATGACACAGCAGTGCCCGTGGAGCACTTACCAATTTTTACCAGTTACTTTCTCTTGAGTCCCAAAAGCCTCTACTCTTAATAGTGCTCCCTGTTAGAAGAATGTACAGGTTTTGTGGGGCCTGAAGCACACATCTATGCTGGCTGCATTGGTTTCCTATCACTGCTATAACAAATGACCATAAACTGTTGCTTAAAGAAACACAAATTTGTCTTAGAGTTCTGTAGTCAGAAATCCTACATAGGCCTCACTGGGCTAAAATGAAGGTGTTAAGGGGTTGAGTTCCTTTCTGGAGGCCCTAGGGGAGGGTATGTTTCCTTACTTTTTCCAGCTTCTACCAGCCACCTACATTCCTTGGTTTACAGCTCCTTTCTTCTCCTTCAAAACCAGCAATAGCAGATTGTTCTTCTCATATTGTATCCCTCTGACCTCCCATTCTGCTATCCTCTTCCAATTTTTATCAGTAGTGAAATGGAGAAAATATTTAGTGGATTTGTACTTGGTGTGCCTAAAATTATTTCACCATAACAAAAAAAGCCTTAAAAGATTTTTTAAAAAAGTAGACTGACAGTTAAATTGCCTCTTTGAACATTACTACTGTAAAGAAGAGAAAATGAGTCTTAAAATAGTTCATTGTGGAGCTCAAAAGGAGATGGAAAATCTCTAAGGAAAGAACAAAGGCGTTGCATATGAAATGAAAATATTTTTAAGTACCCAAACAGTACTTGTTTTTTGCTTGTACAGAGTCCCAGATTTTTGCAATATTTCATGATTCCAGCCCATTTTTTCGGAGGTGTGACTTGCTTCAATTGGAATCCTAAGAAAGCTCTATTCTCTGCTTTAAAAGGTAAGCTGCGACTTTCCCCAACTTTACAGTAAAGCTTTGTATTCTTCATGTTTTGAATATTGCTAATTAAGAATGTGACACTCTCTATGGGGGGGGAGCCAGCAGGAGGGAAGGTTTAACAAAATTTCCTCCTAGAGCCCTTTTAATGGCGGCTTTCCTATAAAACATCAGAGGTAGAAGGGATCCCAGTGGCCATCTAGTCAATGCCCTCTTTCACAGATGAAGACAATGAAGCAAAGCGATGGTAAGGGATTTGCTCAAGGGCACACAGCCAGTTAGGGGGCAAAAAAGAAGAGACTGTTGTTCAGTGCCTTCCTCACTGTGCATCAGAACACCAATCATTGCTTATTTACCTGATAAAGGGTGGGGTTCATCCCAAATCCATTTTTATTTCTATTAGTCTTTATTGATGCATCAAATCAAAGGCAATACAATTCCTTTGTCACATCCTCTAATGCAGACTTTTGACACATAATGCTTCAGTGCCACTTCATCTGTTCTCCATCCCTCTTCCACTTTTCAGGATTCATTTAACTACAGTGGGCCCACCCAGCAACTCAGGATCATCTCCCTGATTTAAGGTCAGCTAATTAGCCACCTGATTTATATCTGCAACCACAATTCTCCTTTGTCATGTTACATAAATATTCACAAGTTCTAAGTATTGTGGCATTCTTGGGGCATGGACTTGTTCTATCACATTGGCCCTCTAAAAAGAGAATATAAAAACCTCAATTACAAATTGATATGATTTCATAAATAAGTTGTTAGGGCCCTTCTCCTAACAAAGATTAATGGAAAATCTACTTCCCTGTATTTATTTATTATTATTTTTTTAACTGAGGTAAATTCATGTACTACATAATTAACTATTTTTAAATGTATATTTCAATGGTATTTGGTACATTTGCAACATTGTGCAATAATCTGCATCAAGTTCCAAATCATTTTCATCACCCCGAGAAAATATCAGGCCTTGAAAGCATTCACTTCCCTCTCCCTACTCCCAGCCCCTAACAACCACTAGTCTGCATTCTGTCTCTATGCATTTATCTGCTCTAGGTATTTCATGAAGTGAAATCAGTTAATTTGGAATATTTTGTGTCTTTCACAAAACATATTTTTCACTTAACACATTAACATATTTTCACTTAACATATTTTTTGAGATTCATTGCTATTATAGCACTTAGTACTTCATCCCTTTTTATAACTGAAAAATAATGTTTCATTGTATGGATATCCTACATTGGTTCATCCATGCACCCAGTGATGGATATTTGGATTGTTGCCAACTTTGGCTACTGTGAATAGTGCTGCTACGGACATTCCTGTCAAAGTATATGTTTGAATACTTGTTTTCTTTAAGGTATATTCCTAGTAGAATCTCTGGGTTATGTGGTAATTCTTTAGTTTTTGTTTTGTTTTGTTTTGAGGAACTGCCTAACTGTTTTCCAAGCGGCTGCACTATTTTATATCCCCCAAAGCAATGTATGATGTTTCAAATTTCTCCACATTCTCACCAATGCTTGTTTTTTTTTCCTGAAAAGAATTTTAACTGGAAAACTCAGAATAAAGTGATAAACTTTTAGATACATACAAGCTACGTAAACCAAGGAGAATATAGAAAACCTAAACAGGTGAATAGCAAGCAAAGAGATGGAAGCAGCAATAAAGAGCATTACAACAAAGAAAAGTCCCAGACCAGAAAGTTTCCAGCTGAATTCTACAAACCTATCAAAGAGGAACTAAGTCCAATGTCCTCAAACTATTTCATAAAAGAGATGGAATATATCCAAATGCATTCTACCATGCCAGTATCACCTTGATACCAAACCAAACAAAGATACTTTAAGGAAAGAGAATTACAGACCAATATCCTTGATGAACATAGATGCAAAAAGTCTCAATAAGATACTAGCAATTTGCTTTCAAAACCACAGCAAGAAAGTGTACACCATGATCAAGTTGGTTTCATTCCAGGCATGCAGGGCTGGTTCAACATACACAAATTAATAAATGTAATGTATCATATAAATAGAACCAAGAACAAAAATCACATGATCATCTCCATAGATATTGAAAAAAACATTTGAAAAAATCTAACAACCAACATTGAAGAAATTAGGGATACAGAGTACTTACCTCAACATTATGAAGGCAATGTATAGTAAACCCAACACTAACATTATGGAGAAAAACTGAAAGAATTCTCTTTAAAACTAGGAGCAAAAGAAGGATGATGCCCTCTATCAATATTCCTATTCAATGCAGTACTTGAAATTGTAGCCAAAGGAATAAGGCAAGAGACAGAAATTAAAGGAGTACAAATATGAAAAGAGGAACTGAAATAATCTCTGCAGATGACAAAATCATATACTCAGAAGATCCAACAAACTCAAACAGAAGATTTCTAGAGCTGATAAACAAATTTAGCAAAGTAATCTGATTAAAAATCAATTTACAAAAACCAATAGCTTAGCCAGGTGTGGTGGCGCATGCTTGTAATCCCAGCATTCGGGAGGCTGAGACCGGAGGATCCGGGTTTGAGGCCAGCCTCAGCTACCTAGTGAGGCACTCCACAACTTAGTGAGACTTGGTTTCAAAATAAAGAATAAAAAATTAGGGCTAGGGGTATAGCTCGGAGGTAGAACGCCCCTGAGTTCAATCCCCAGTACCACAAAACAACAACAAAAAAACCCAATAGCTTTTCTTTTTTTTTTTTTTTTTCTTTTGCGGTACTAGGGGTGGAACCCAGGGGCATTCTACCTCCAAGCTATACCCCCAGCCCTATTTTTTTTTTTATTCTTTATTTTGAAACCGGGTCTCACTAAGTTGCAGAGTGCCTCACTAGGAAGCTGAGGCTGGCCGCGAACCCGGATCCTCCGGTCTCAGCCTCCCAAATGCTGGGATTACAGGCTTGCGCCACCACGCCCGGCTCAAACAATAGCTTTTCTGTACACTAATCATAAATCCATGGGGGAAAAATCTGAAAAACAAATCCATTCACAATAGCTTCAAAAAATAAAATGCTTAGGAATAAATCTAACCAAAGAGGTAAAAGATATCTATAATGAAAAGTATATAATGCTTAAGAAGAAAACTGAAGAAGACCTTAGAAGATGTAAAGACCTCTCATACTCTTGGATAGGCAGAATATTGTCAAAAAGTCCATGCTACCAAAAGCAATCTGCAGATTCAATGCAATTCCTATCAAAATCCCAATGTCATTTTTCACAGAACTAGAAAAAAAGTCTTAAAATTCATATAGAAGAACAAAAGACACAGAATAGCCAAAGCAATTCTGAGCAATAAGAGCCATGCTGGAGGCATCACAATAGTGATTTCAAATTATACTACAGAGATATAGTAACAAGACCAACATTGTATTGGCACAAAAAGCAAAAGAATAGGATAGACAATACACAAATAAATCCTCAAGCTCGCAGCCAGTTGATTTTTTGAGAAGGGAGCCAAAAACATATGCTAGGAAAGTCAGCCTTTTCAACAAATGGTGCAGGAAAACTGAATATCCATATATAGAAGAATTAAATAAGACCCCAATCTCTCATCCTGGATAAGAGTCAACTCAAGATGGATCAAAGACTTTGAAATTAGACCAGAATTTTTGCAATTGGTAGACGAAAACATAGGACAACTCTAACATATAAGTACTGATGGAGATTTCCTCAATAAGATCCTCGAAGCTCAAGAAATAAAACCAAGAATGAACAAATGGGAAGGCATCAAACTAAAAAGCTCTGTACCACAAAGGAAATAATCAAGTGTCTGAAGAGACATCCAGAACTTTCTCTGCCAGCTATTTCTCTGATAGAAGACTAGTATATAGAATATTCAAAGAACTAAAAAAGCTTAACACTAAAAGAAGAAATAATCCAACCAAAAAGGGGCAATTGAACCAAACAGATACTTCTCAAAAAAAGAAATATAAATGGCCAATAAATATATGAAAAATGTTCAACATCTGTAGCAATCAGGGAAATGCAAATCAAAACTACACTGGGATTCCATCTAATTTCAGTTAGAATGTGAATCATCAAGAATACAAATAAGGGAGGGGAGTGGCGCTAGCAGTGGCGTTGGCGGAGTCGAGGCAGCCTCCAGCGCTTGGCTGAGTGTCACCCGGGGATGGCGCAGCAGCTGGGAGTTGGGGCTGCGCGTTCAGCCGGGGCCGCCGCCTCGCAGAGCCCGGGGCGCTGGGGCGGGGAGCCGGGGGTCGCCGGAAGGGCGGGAGATGGCGCGGACCCCGGGGCGGGCTCGCTGTGTCCTGGAGACGGCAAGGCACAACTTTCCTCCGCGTCTCCCCGCCCCCCTCACCCCGCCGCCGCCGAAGCTGCTCTTCTCCCGGCTCTGCGGTGCCTTAGCTGGACCAATTGTTGTGGAGCCACATGTCACAGCAGTATGGGGAAAGAATGTTTCATTGAAGTGTTTAATTGAAGTAAATGAAACAGTAACGCAAATTTCATGGGAGAAGATAACACGGCAAAAGTACACAGACTATTGTAGTTCATCATCCTCAATATGGATTCGATGTTCAAGGAGAGTATCAGGGAAGAGTCTTGTTTAAAAACCATTCACTTAATGATGCAACAATTACTCTACATAACATAGGATTCTCTGATTCTGGAAATTACATATGCAAAGCTGTTACATTCCCACTTGGAAATGCCCAGTCTTCTACAACTGTTACTGTGCTAGTTGAACCCACTGTGAGCCTAATTAAAGGGCCAGATTCTTTAATCGATGGAGGAAATGAAACAGTAGCAGCCATTTGTATTGCAGCCACTGGAAAACCAGTTGCTCATACTGACCAGGAAGGTGATTTTGGTGAGATGGAATCCACCACAACTTCTTTTCCAAATGAAACAGCAATGATTATCAGCCAATACAAGCTGTTTCCATCCAGATTTGCTGGAGGAAGGTGCATTACTTGTGTTGTAAAACATCCAGCATTGGAGAGCCAGGCGTGGTGGTGCACGCTTATAATCCCAGCATTTGGGAGGCTGAGACAGAAGGATCCGGGTTCGCGGCCAGCCTCAGCTACCTAGTGAGGCCCTCCACAACTTAGTGAGACCCTGTTTCAAAATAAAGAATAAAAAATAGGGCTGGGGGTATAGCTCGGAGGTAGAATGCCCCTGAGTTCAATCCCCAGTACCGCAAAAAACAAAAAAACAAAAAAACATCCAGCATTGGAAAAGGATATCCGATATTCTTTCATATTAGATTATACAGTATGCCCCTGAAGTTTCAGTTATAGGATATGATGGACATTGGTTTGTTGGAAGAAAAGGTGTTAATCTGAAGTGTAATGCTGATGCAAATCCACCACCCTTTAAATCTGTGTGGAGCAGGTTGGATGGACAATGGCCTGATGGTTTATTGGCTTCAGACAATACTCTTCACTTTGTCTATCCGCTGACTTTCAATTATTCCGGACTTTATGTCTGTAAAGTGACCAATTCCCTTGGTCAAAGAAGTGATCAAAAGGTCATCTACATTTCAGATCCTCCTCCTACTACCACTCTTCAACCTAAAATTCAGTGGCATCCCTCAACAGCTGACATCCAGGATCTAGCAACAGAACCCCCAAAATTGCCCTTCCCATTGTCAACTTTGGCAATAATTAAGGATGACACAATTGGCACGATCATTGCTAGTGTAGTGGGTGGGGCTCTCTTCATAGTACTTGTGTCTTGGCTGGAGTATTCTGCTACAGGAGAAGACAGATGTTTCGTGGAGACTACTTTGCCAAGAATTACATTCCACTATCAGATATGCAAAGGGAATCGCAAATAGATGTTCTTTAACAAGATGAGCTTGATTCTTATCCGGACAGTGTAAAAAAAAGAAAACAAAATCTTGTGAACAATCTAATATGTAAAGACTACTTAGAAGAGCCTGAAAAAACTCAATGGAACAGTGTAGAAAATCTCAATAGATTTGAAAGACCAATGGATTATTACGAAGATCTAAAAATGGGAATGAAGTTTGTCAGTGATGAACATTATGACGAAAATGAAGATGACTTAGTTTCACATGTAGATGGTTCCGTAATTTCCAGGAAGGAGTGATATGTTTAGCAACCACTAAATGTGACTTACCTATGTACTATGTTTCATTCATACTAGTGGATCATTTTCAGATTGTTCAGACTTTTTCTTGAGGAAGAATAATCTTTTTCAAGTTGATTTTTGAGCTTTTTTATATTCTAATCTGATAAATGAAAATGTAAAATCTGGGTTTAATGTATCTGAGCTGCTTTACAATTTTTTTCAATGCTGTACTACTGTCTCAAGATTTAAATTTTAATGCAGAATACTTTATTGGTCTGAGGCGCACAGGTAAGAAGAAATGTCAACGTTAAATGTATGACTTTTTGGTACAGAATGTTACTGGGGTTCAATTCCCAGTACCACACACACACACACACACACACACACACAAAAGGGAATGGTCCATGAGTTTCTTGCACAAGCAACTCAAAGGAAGATCAATACATGGGATAGCATTACACTGAAGAGCTTCCGTGCAGCAAACTCTCAAGAACCTCAACAGAGAGCCCACAGAGTGGGAGAAAATTTTTCCAGCTACTCTTCTGATAGAGGTCTAATATCTAGGATATACAGAGAACTCAAGAAAATAACAGCTAAGAAAACAAATAACCCAATCAAAAAATGGGCAAAGGATCTAAATAGATACTTCACAAAAGAAGAAATACAAATGGCCAATAAATGTATGAGGAAATGTTCAACATCATTAGCAATCAGAGAGATGCAAATCAAAACTACCTTGAGATTTCACCTAACTCCAATCAGAATGGCAATCATAAAAAACATGAACAACAGCAAATGCTGGTGAGGGAGTGGAGAAGTGGGAACCCTAATACATTGTTGGTGGGATTGCAAATCAGTGCAACCACTTTGGAAAACAGTATGGAGGATCCTCAGATGAATGGGAATGAACCTACCATATGATCCAGCAATACCACTTCGGGGTATCTACCCAAAAGAATGGAAACCAAACTATAGACTGATGCATGTGTATCTATGTTTATAGCTGTACAATTCACAATTGCCAAACTATGGAACCAGCCAAGATGTCCATCAACAGATGAATGGATTACAAAATTATGGGATATGTACACAATGGAATTTTACTCAGCCATAAAGAAGAACAAAATCATGCTATTTGCAGGGAAATGGATGGAACTGGAAAAGATTATGTTAAGTGAGATTAGTCAGTCACAAAGAGTAAAAAAGCATATGTTCTCCCTGATATGCGGATGCTAGGGAGAAGATGGGGCATAAGAGGGACTCCAGGTGAAAAAGGAGAAACCCTAGATGAGCAAAGAAGTTGACTTAACTGAAGGGGATGGACGGGGTAGGGGGTCACACTAATGCACATGATGTACTTTCACAAACATATCAAAGTCAATCACTAAACTGAACTTGAGAAGGACGGAGGGCTAGGGAGTGGGGTGGGAATTGGGGAAGGGGTTAAATGAGAAATGTGTGCATATATGCCTTTATCAGCTTGTACCTAACAAAGATATATGATTACAATGCACCAATTATTATAAAAAATTTAAAAAAGAATACAAATAATAAATTCTGGTGAAGATGTGTGGAAATAGGAACTCATATACACTGTTGGTGAGATTGCAAATTAGTACCCACTATGGAGATCAGTATGAAGGTTCCTCAAAAGATGAGAAATGGAACCACCATATGACCCAGCTCTACCAATCCTGGATATTTTCCCCCAAGAATTGAAATTTGGACACTATATACATGTTTATAGTAACACAATTCACAACAGCCAAATTCTGCTGAAGATGTGTGGTTACTCTAAGTCCTGGCCACCCTACTAACCTCAAGTCCTTTCCCCCTTTCTGCATTTATCAAAGCAATTTTATGTTTAAAATTTAAATTTTAAAATGCCATTTCCTGCATTTATAAAAAGCAATTGTTGCTCACAAGCAGGACTTGACCACAGTTTCCATATTGTCTTCTACTAACATGTTGAGCCCTTACTAAAATTTTTTGTTATGTGAAAGAGGCAGAGTGGCCAAGAAAGCATATGAGAACCTCCCAGGGCCTGATCCTACAATCCCTGCTCCTCCTCGATCTTAGGTTCTTCATCTTCAAAACAGAAACCGTAAGGCCTACCTCACAGGGTTGTTGTGAAAATTAAGTGGGAGTAAGAAGGAAAAGTGGGAGGTAAAAAGACACAAGGGGGAAGGACTGTCCTGATACGTAGCATAGGTTCAATAAATGTTGATTGATTTAGCCTGATTGAGTCTCCTCAGGGAATTTGTAAGCTTTTTCAAGGCAGGGCCCCTTGACTCATATATTTCTCAAAAGTCTCAGAGATTATTCCTTGATTATATAGTTTGATTCCCTTCAACAGACACTCCAGTATCTAGACTTGATCAAGAAACTACAATGGAGCCGGGTGTGGTGGTGTACTCCTGTAATCCCAGTACTTGGGAAGCTGAGACAGGATGATTGCAGTTTTGAGGTCAGCCTCAGAAACTTTGTGAGAACCTGTTTCAAAATTTAAAAAATTAAAAAAAGGGCTAGAGATGTAGCTTGGAGGTAGGATGCCCCTGGGTGCAATCCCTAATACAAAAACAAAAGACAGAAAAATCTACAATGGCTCTTAAGACAGAATCAGACACTGGCAGCTCACTTTAAATGTTTGACCTTCCTAGCTCAGTGACTTCCAGAAAATTACTTAACTCTCTGAGCCTCAGGTCCCTTATTTATGTTTGCATACTGCATAGGGTTGTGAGGATTATGTAAATCATTCACATGAAGTGCTTAGCACATAATCTGTCCCCTCAGCATCCCTAGATATAATCCTGTCCTCTCGCTAATATTTAGTGTCATTAAAAATGTGTCCTCTCTTCTGGCTCATGCCTTCACATTCCTGGTGGACACTCCCTACCTCACAGGACCAGTCTCCACACCCTGTTACCCGCTGTCCTTACCAACTTGACTTGAATACCCACCATTCATCAAATGCCATGTCCAGGAAATATGGTGAGAAAGTTCCACACATTCTCTCATTAAAACTTCCTATTGGCCGGGTGTGGTGGCGCACACTTGTAATCTCAGTACTTGAGAGGCTGAGACAGGAGGATCCCGATTCAAGGCCAGCCTCAGCTACTGAGTGAGGCCCTCTGCAACTCAGTGAGACAGGATAAAAATAAAAATAAAGAATAAAAAATAGAGAATAAAAAATAGGACTGGGAGTGTAGCTTGGAGGAAGAATGCCCCTGGGTTCTATCCCCAGTACCAAAAATAAATAAATAAATAAATAAATAAATAAATAAATAAATAAATAAAACCTTCCTATTGTTACAGGAGAAGAGATAATTCTAAGAAGGGTCCAAGAAGGAGTTCCCAGTGGGAGGGAAAAGGGAACTCAACTCAGAATCAGTGGGGTTCTTGCCTTACATGATGAAAAAGAACTTCAGCACATGCCAAAGACAGAAAGGAAAGCAAGGGATACACCTTCAAGGGAGAATGGGGGCCACCTCCAGAGTGAGAGGGGATTATGGGGGCTCACAGCTCTCCTCTTAAGGGAAACTTGGCGAGGGGTGGGGATGGGAAGGTATGTGAGGATGAAGTCCATCCAGCAACACAAGGCAGTTAATGGTGGCCTGGTCATTTCCAGATCCTTGGCGTGGTCTCCACTATGACTAACAGATGCACTAGAAAGTCCCCTCTGCACTGGCTCCTCGAGACAGCCTCTCTCTCTTGCTTCAACTACTCACCAGGGTGGTTAATCAATAGTCACAGGTGAGTGAGTTTTTTGTTAACTTTTAGAGATTTCCCAGGAAATTGGGGGTGAGCAGCCAGGGGAAAGAGACTGCCTGACAGGCCCTGAAAATAATGCAGAACTCCTGAATTAAAGTTTCATTTCCTCTTCCTTCCTTTACGTATCCTTTCTACTTCTTTTATTTCTTCTATCCTACCTCACTGTGAGCCTATGCAGTGGGTTCTATTACTATTGCATTTTAGAGAGGAAACAGGCCCACAGGGTTCGAGTAATTTGCTGGAGGTCACTGCACCCAAGTCCCAGGCCCCCAGGCCCCCTAGGCCCCCAGGCCCTCAGGCCCCCAGGCCCCCAAGGCCCCCAGGCCCCAGAGAATCAGGCTTAGCCTTATCCCAGCGCATAGCTGGAGTTGACAGCCCAGGTTCTTTGGTGCGAGGGCCCCTGGGCGTCTTCCCAGTCCAGCTGCAGGGCCTCCATTCCAACAATACCCAGCCCAATTCCAGTCGCTTCTCGACTACTCTGCCGGGGTCCTGGCCCTTCACACCTGCCCCCGGGGTGGCTTTTCCCTTTTCTCTACCAGAAACTGAAGGAGGAGACCCGCATTGACGTCCAGGATGACCTCGGTGGCTGGGTGACCGATGGAGGGAGGAGTCGACCGGCGCCAAGGGTGTGGACCAGCTACAGCTCCCGGAGTGTGTGGGGCGGTGGCTGCAGCCGGCTGCGGGCCTGGGCACTGGCTCCGGTTCTGCGGGTTGTAAGGCAGTGGCGGGGCCCCTGGTTCCCTGCCCAGAAAGGTCAGTGGGGTCACGGTTGGGTCGCAGTCTGCAGGGTCCTCGCTGCCCCAGTGGGGTAGCCTGGACCCGCGAGGGAGCGAGGGAGCGGAGAGCGGAGAGCGGAGAGCTTCGTCCCGGGGGGAGGGAGGCGGCCTGACATCGGGCATCGTGGTGGCGAGAAGCCACGTGGCCCCAGAGCTGGGCAAGTGAAGGAGGTGTAGCCAGGTGCAGGGACCACCTGCCCGGGGAGAGGAATGTGGAGATGGTGACGGGGATGACTTCATCCCTGTTGGTGATGCTTTTGACCTGAAAGAAAAATGAATGAGCTGTAAAAACAAATAGGGTTGATTAACCCGCCTTCTGGCCTCTTTCCAGCAGGTTGTGTTTGGGCAAGGATGGTGGCGTGGGGTGGGCACGGGAGCAGCCACCTGCAACCTTCTAATCTTTGAGTTCTACGTGTACCTCTTCCTTTAATTCATCCTGACAAATGGAATTCTCCCCATTCATGGTTCCTTGCAACTCTGCTCTGCTCTTAGAAATTTCCTTTTCTCCTCAAATCGTACCCATCCCGGGTCTTCCTTATGCACACATATCTGCATTTGTGTCTGTGGACCTTGTATTCTTTTTTCCTGTGCTTTTCCTTCCTTGACAGTTGTAAGTTTCCTTAAGGTAGAAAGTATCTGTGTAGTTCAGCAGGATAGTGGGTGGTGATCTGTGGAATACTGGGCTATGGTGGGCCACACCAGTCACATTTCTTACATTAGCCCCAAACCTTGTCTTTAGTCTCACTTTTAAGGCAGGCCTTCATGGTGGCAATTGCAGTAACTCACTTAGAGGATAATGAACGGTAAGTTTGGGATACCTGCTCTGCAAATTAGAAAGCACACATGCTTACCGCCCTCTGTAGTGACTGCACCGTACAGGTGTTTGTAGTTTGTCATTTGGAAAACTCAAGAGAATGGGGAAGGGGGAGTATATTAAGTTTACTAATGTTTTTAGGAAAATGAAATAAACTGTTGAAATGACTGTTTTTATACTTTAGAGTGAATGGAGTGATTTTTATCTTAGTGACACTATAGGTTTTATATTGGCAATATTTAAACTTGTAAGTTTATTTCACTTACAAGTTCACTTACAACTTGACAATATTTCACTTACAAGTTGGCAATATTTCACTTGTAAGTGCATTTTAAGGAATGCTTCTTTAATGTGAAAAATGTCCTCTAAAACAATTTTGTGAATAACCAGTTATCCGTGCATTGTGTAATACTTATGCTACACAAACAATACTCAGTATATTAGTCTTTTGTGGATTGTCAGGTACTCTACAAAAACAAAACAACCTTGTTCCTTGTTCCTTGAGGTTTGGGCTCAGGATGTGGCAGTAGTAATGATGTTTAGACTCATTCATGGAATATTAAACAACTGTGTCCACAGGAAACTATGAGGAGAGACAACTGAAATTGCAAACTTTCAGAATGATGAATAAAACTTTGAAATAACTTGGCATGTGGTCTTAATCATCAAAACTTATGACATATTTTTCATAAAACTTACTATACACTAACATTAAGAAATTTAACTATAAAACTGTAGTATTAAATGTTTTTGTGAATAGTTCATTTTTCCCCCTCAGAAAAGGAAGATAGCATTCTCTGATGGTTTCCTCCTTATGAGGACTTACTTTCCAACTAGGTCAGAGACCTGAGTATAAAGTGGGAACTAGTAATGGTCCTTTCCCCCGACTCCCATTCTGGGGGTTGAATCCAGGGCCTCACATGTGCAAGTACTTTACCTCTGATCTACATCCACAGCCCTTTGCTTTTGTTATTTGTTTGTTTGCACTAAGGATTGAACCCAGGGACATTCTACCTCCAAGCTATATCCCCCTCCACAGCCTTATTTTTAATTTATATATTTATATATTTATTTTGAACAGGGTCTCACTAAGTTGCTGAGGCTGGCCTGGAACCTGAGATCCTTCTGTCTCAGCCTCCAAGTACTGATATTACAGGCATGTACCACCACTCCCAGCCTTTATATTTTATTTTGAGTCAGGGTCTCACTAAGTTGCTAAGGCTGACCTCAAACTTGTGATCCCCCTGCCTTAGTTTCCTGAGTAGCTGGGATTACAGGTGTGTGCCACTGCCACCCTGAAATGGTACCCATTTTTAATCAAAAGCAGTAATGAAAGTGACCAGAACCCTAACACCATATTTTTTTTTTTTTTTGCGGTACTGGGGATTGAACTCAGGGGCGTTCTACCTCCGAGCTACATCCCCAGCCCTATTTTTTATTCTTTATTTTGAAACCGGGTCTCGCTAAGTTGCAGAGTGCCTCACTAGGTAGCTGAGGCTGGCCGCGAACCTGGATCCTCCGGTCTCAGCCTCCCAAATGCTGGGATTACAAGCGTGCGCCACCACGCCCGGCTTTGTTTGTTATTTTAAAAGAGCTAGGATATTTCTGCTTCAAAGCCTGGGACACTGTCAGAATATGTTAAAATAGCCTATGTAGTTTTGAATTGGGGAATATAGTTTGTATTGCTACAGAAATCAATGTGTACAGATTATATTCTAGAATATAATTTGGAGTTTTGACCAAAGAAAATTCTCCTGTATTGTGTCAAGGTCTTTGAAAGACACAGCTCTAGCTTTCCCTTTTCACTTTTACTTCAGATTTTTGTGTCCTTTTTAAACTGTGGAGGGAGGGGAAGGGCATTTACATTTAAAAACTTATGCCAACATAAAAATTTTCAAATAAAAAGGACAATTTGCCAGTTTAGTAGGATTTTGTTAAAACCATGTCTAGGTTTTGATCTTTTTGTCTCTTATTTCATTCACTTTCTTTTTCTTTCTGAATCTACTTTAAGACACTAACAGTTTCAAATATAATTTCAATATTTAAAATATAATTTTTTTTTTGTGTGTGTGTGTGTAGGGGGGTAATGGGGATTGAACCCAGGGGCATTCTACCTCTGAGCTACACCCCTAGACCTATTTTTAATTTTTAATCAAAAGCAGTAGTGAAAATGACCAGAACCCTAACACCATACTTGTTTGTTATTTTAAAAGAGCTAGGATATTTCTGCTTCAAAGCCTGGAACACTGTCAGAATATGTTAAAATAGCCTATGTAATTTTGAATTGGGGAATATAGTTTGTATTGCTACAGAAATCAATGTGTATAGATTATACTCTAGAATATAATTTCCTTTGAACCAAGATTATGGCTTTTATAATTAAAATGGAAATTTTAGAAATGCTCTAGGATAAGTAACCTTCAGTTTTAAATGGTAGCATAGTTTCAGAGAATTATTTTATAGATCCTTAGTTTCATATCTACCCTGATTTAAAATGAACTTTCCTTAGCATCTGAGGGTGTAACTCAGTGGTAGTATGTGTGCTTCCCATGCACGAGGCCCTCAATTCAATCCCCAACAACAACAACAAAAATTTAAAAAATAATAATAAAATAATCTCTCCCGAGATGAGAGTCTGTGCCTCAGGATTTCTTGAGCAAGTCTTCTTCTCCCTCCTTGGAAACAAAGGCTTACCTCATTCATCCCAGTTCATGCTCTGGTGTACTGCTCCTGGATATTAGAAAAATAACAGCAAGAAAGAGAAAATACAGAATGCATAGCTCTAGAGAGAAATATTGAAAGAGGCAGAAACTTATTTCACCCAATAACTTTCTGTCTTCTATTATTGCCTTCCATCAATCTTAGGATTTGAAAAGAGGGACGGTTTTAACAGAAGTGTTTATCAACCCACTGTTCTAAATTCAAGTAAGACCTTTTCTGATAACAAGGACTGGCCAGTTAGTGGTCATTTTATTTTATTTATTTTTAATATGCTTTTATTGGTGCATGAAGGTCTCACATCAGCCATTTTCCATAAACAGAATGAGCCAAGCACCATGGTTTTGACAAAGATGTATTTAAAGCACATATAACACAATATACAATAGACCAGAAAGTACATCTTTGCAACTATTAAACTTACTTATCTGAGTAATCAATGTATAAGGGATTACATATTTTTTAGAGTTCTTTTAGGGACAAAACAGTTGAAGACCACAAACTTGGGAGACACTTTTACACACACCTAGTTATCTTATTTTTTTGAAACAGGGATCTTGCTAAATTGCCCTGGCTGGCTTATAACTTGGGACCCTCCTACCTCAGCCTCAGGAGCACTAGGATGGTGGGTGTGTGCCACAACTCCCAACTCATCCATTTCTCTTCAAAGTAAATCCAAGATGTCATTGAAGAGAAGATAGATGGTATGAATGAGGACTTTTTGTCATCCAGTTTTTTTCCTAAAAATGAAGTGATTTTTAATTTTTAGATGACTTTCTAAATGATATTCAGAATAAACATTTGGTTCTATAAATTTAAGTTATTTTTAGTTTAGTTTTTATTTTTTGTTTGTTTTTGGTGCTGGGGATTAAACCCAAGGCCTTGAAAATGCTAAGCCTGTTGCTCTATCGCTAGGCTACACCCCCCAAGCCCAAATTTAGATCTACAACAGGTCTTACAATTATTTCAATAAAGCAGAAACTCCAGAATATAATGTGGAGATGCAACAATTATGTAATGATTTCTTAATATTCCAAGGGGATAAAAAGCTTTTTTAAGTATTGAAGAAAATTAGCCTTCCTGCAATGTTAATCCCTAAGAGTTCTTCTCCTTTATAGACTATAATATTATTGTCAACTTCATATACTTTTACTCTATGAAGAATTCCCATTGGAAGAAATTTCTGGAGGTTTTCCCAGATATATAACACAACTACATTTTCAGTCATGCTTACAACATCTGAAGATGTTGTCTGATGTCTTCTGATCCAGGGCTTCATAGTTGCTTCCTTGGTGTATCTCATGGGGTTGGTCACATTCACAGCCATTCCTGTAACAGGATGGATCTCTCCACGGGCTGTCACCACACCTTTATGATCATGCCCAGGGACATCTGGATTGCTGTGTTTCCCAAACACTTTCAAATTTTCTTCATTATTCAGAAGTTAGCTCTATAGCTAGTGGCTCAGCAGTGGAGAGGAGGTGTGGCATTTGTGCCTCGTAGGGATGGCAGTCCCCAGCCCCAGCCTGACCAATCTGCCAACACCTTCCTCTGCCTGCTACAGCTGAGACTCCCCCAGTAATTTGCTTGATGTTTTTTCCCGCTCTACACAAAAAGTGAATTTTTTTTTTATATTACTGGGTATTGAACCCGGGGACATTCTACCTCCAAGCTATACCCCCAGTACATCCCTAGCCTCCTCCCCCTTTTTTTTTGAAACAGGATCTCTAGGTTAATGAGAGTCTCACTACTTGCTGAGGCTGTCCTCGACCCTGCAATCCTCCTGTCTCCGCCTCCCGAGTACTAGGATTACAGTCAGGCACCACCATGCCCAGCTCCAAAAGTGAATCTTATAAAAGTCTATAGTTGTGAAAGAAAACTAATTTGGTAACTTTAAAAAGCCCTTAGGCAGCCGGGCACAGTGGCACATGCTTGTAATCCCAGTACTCGGAAGGCTGAGACTAGAGGATCCGGGTTTGCGGCCAACCTCAGCTACTTGGTGAGGCTCTCCACAACTTAGTGAGACCCTCTGTCAAAATAAAGAATAAAAAATAGGATTGGAGGTGTAGCTCGGAGGTAGAATGCCCCTGGGTTCAATCTCCAGTACTAAAGAAGAAAAAAAAAACCTTAGGCAATGAATATTATAAGATGGAACATAACTTTTCAGAGAAAAAATATAGAAACCAAGCCAGGGACCAAGTTCCTACATCAGATCCAACCAGTGTCATATTTGGGGGTATTAGGATGACAACATATTTTGGGATATTAGAGTCTGGTGGTGTTGGGGGAAGTTTTGAAATGGCTCCTATACCAATTATATCTCTTTTCCAGGGGAAATAGAAAATATGTTCTAATTCCCTCAAAGATTTTACTTATCCTTGTTTGTTCCATTATTGAATAGAAATGAGTAGAAAGTTATATTTTGATAACATGCCATACTCTTAGACATTCTGATGAGTAATCAAAATAATTTGGGAGGAAATCGCTGAAGGAGATGAATCTGTAATTCTAAGACGATGGTGGTACCTCTTGTTCAGATTTTATTCTTACAAGCTTCTGTACTATAGCAGTTGCTAGGGAAGTTCTAAATGTTAAGAGGATATGTGAGAGCTACCCCATACCTAGGTCATTTGTCTCAGATCAGTTTAGAGGATGTGAAGCCATCTAGTCGTGTCTGGGCTCCTGCACACAGAGCTATGTGGGTGGAACCTGCTGGCCCTGGTCATAGCTCAGTACTGTGTCTCAGTCTGGGGCAAGGCCAGAGCCTCACCAAGAACCCTTTGGAAGACATCTCAGATCCTCTGGAGGAACTGGAGCATTCTGAAGAGTCTGCCCAGCCTCCACTTTTTTTGTGGTAGCAATGGCAGGTTACAAAAATAAATTAACATTTCTTTGATACCTCTGGATATGTAGGCATTATTGGAGATAGTTAACTCTATAGGAATTTTTTTCATATTTGATATTTGTTTCTATCAACAATATAAAATAAAGCATTTTCTGGATATTGTGGATGGCCATCTTTTAAAAGTCAAGTGGTGGGCATAATCCTGGTACTTGGGAGGATGAGGTAGGAGGATTGTAGGTTCTAGAGCAGCCTCAGCAAACTAGTGAGACCCTGCTTCAAGACAGAACATAAGGGCTGGGGGTATAGCTTGAAGGTAGAAGGCCCCTGGGTTCAATCTCCAGTACCAAAATAAATAAATAAATAAATAAATAAATAAATAAATAAATAAATAAATAAATAAAGTTAAAAAAGTAAAGTTCTATTTATTTGGAATCAGTAAGTTCTGATACCAAATGGTATGAACTTAATTCTGTAGGTTAGCGCAGACTATTGAAGCATACTTAATATTTAAATGATAGATTTAAACAAATGAAGACCAGATGATTTTATGGCATACTTTAAACATTGTAAAAATGAGTTTTATAAAGCTGGGTGTGGTGGCACCTGCCTTTAATCCCAGTTAATCAGGAGGCTAAAGCCAACCTGGGTAATTTATAGTGACCCTCTCTCAAAATAAAAAGAAAAAGGTCTGGGGATTCTAGTGGCAGACTGCCTACCAATCATGTGCAAGGCCCTGACTTACATCTCCAGTATTGTGGGGGGAAAAAGCATTAACCCAGCAATCTCTGAGAGTTCTTATCCTGCCCCATTTAAAATGGCTCTATATATTAGAGAACATGCGTTTTGGTTTTGTTTGTTTTTGTGGTGCTGAGAATCTCAACCCAGGACCTCCTGCCTGTTGGGCAAGTGCTTTCCAACTGAGCTACAGCCCCAGCCCAAAGTGCCTGTCTCTTGGAAACAGATAGACTTGGATTTGAACATGTGCTCTACTACTTAACAAGTTTGGTACCTCTTCATTTATAAAATGGGGGCCTTATTTATTTTGCAAATGTAATTGCCACTATCTGCTAGAAACTGTTCTAGACAACGAGAGTGTAGCATTGAACACTGGTTCAATCTGTGCTCACAGGACCACACATAGCTTCGTAAGAAAGAAGCAAACAAGAAATTATGCTCCAGCAGAGATGTTATGCTAGGAGTGAGGGTAGGGCCCTGCAGTTGAGTGAAACTGAGACCTGAAAGACAAAAAGCAGTTAGTGAAGTTATGGGAGAAGTAGCTTTAGGCACAAGGAACAGAAATGTGCAAAAGGCAGAGGGTAAGAAAGCATGGTACCCTGAAGATCTTCAAGTGCTGTATTATGGCTAGACGACACTGTATGAAGAAAGGAGAGATGAGGTTGGAAAGGCATGCAAGGTGAGATCAGAATAAGTTGGGAATGTTTCAGTAAGAGTTTGCCTGAGGGTGGTCTATCCAGATCCATGGAAGAAGTTTTTGTAAAGGAGCAATGATAAGGTTTTACTTTCAGAAGATCACTTGGGCTGCAAGGTGGTAGATGGAATGGGGAGAAGAAAGGAAGATGCAAGGCAGGGAAGCTAATTAGGAAGCTTTTGCATTAACCCATGGGAGATGGTGACCTGACCAAGGAAAAGCAGCCATGAGAGCAACAAGGATGGCAGATTCAGGAGTGTGTGGATTGCTCAGACATGGGGCACAAAGGCAAATGAGAGAAGGATGGCTCCCAGGTTTCTTATTTGGCCAGTGATTTGAGCTGGAAATACACAATTCAGTCATAAGATGCATGTGATGAAGACACTGACGTAGATGAGATAGATCTGCACGTGCAGAGAATTAACTTAGGAGGATGTGTGTGACATGCATAGCAAAGCTGCCCAGCACCCATTCTCCCTTTGGCTGCATCACTCCCCTCCTTTACCCCTTCATTAGATACTTGTAGACCATTATTACATGCCAAAGGCCTAGGGAAAGAGCACTGTACAAAGTTCCTGTTCTCAGGTAGCTTGTTATTTGGTGTGGGGGTAGAGAGACACCAACAATAATAAAAGGCAAGCCGGGCGGGGTGGCGCATGCTTGTAATCCCAGCATTTGGGAGGCTGAGACCAGAGGATCCGGGTTCGCGGCCAGCCTCAGCTACTTAGTGAGGCACTCCGCAACTTAGTGAGACCCGGTTTCAAAATAAAGAATAAAAAATAGGGCTGAGGGTGTAGCTCGGAGGTAGAATACCTCTGAGTTCAATTCCCAGTACCGCAAAAAATAAATAAATTAATTAAAAAAAATAAAATAAAAGGCAGCATAGACTAGTGCTTAGGAGCAGATTTGAGGGGTTTTGTTGTTGTTGTTTTTTCAGAGCTGAGGATTGAGCCCAGCGATTCATGTATGTTAGGTTAGCAATTTGCCATTGAACTATGTCTCAATCCTAATAGCACAGATTTGGAAGCCTTTCTGATTGGGTTTGAATCCCAGCTCTGCTGAGCCACCTACTTAACCTTTCTGTTCCTCAATTTTCCCAACTCTAACTTGGGATTAGTAACAGTATTTACTTCACAGGGTTGTTGAGAACATTAAATTAATCAAGTAAAGTGATTAATGCCTGCTTCAGAGAAAACACTGAATGAATGTTTGCTATTTATTGTTTTAGGAGAAAAAGCAAGGCAAGTGGGAGTGAGAGGCTGCTATTTGATCCAGGGCGATCCAGAAAAGTCTCACTGATATGTGAACACTTGTTTGGAAGTTGTGTCTGGATCAGCAAAATCTAGGCAGGGATAGCAGTAAGTTCAGAAATCCTAGGAGGCATGCTTGACATCCTCAGAACATAGGAACAAAGCCAGTGTAGCTGGACATGAGAAGCCCGAGAAAGTGTTCAGCACAAAGTAGAACATTAATGCCAGGCATGGAGGCACACACTTGAAATTCCAGTACTTGAGAGGCTAAGATAGGAGGATTGCAGGTTAGAAGCCAGCCTTAGAAACTTAGCAAGACCCTGCTTCAAAATAAAATAGGGCTGGGGGTATAGCTCAGAATCTGCCCCTCAGTTCAATCCCCAGCACTCCCCCTGCCAAAAAAATTAAGAAATAATATCTACTGGCATGTATACACAATGGAATACTATTACCCCTTAAAAATAAGGAACTTCTGTCACTTGCAACAACATAGGTAAACCTGGAGGAAATTATATCAAGTGAAATAAGCCAAGCACAGAAAGACAAATACTACACAATCTCACTTGTATGTGGAGAGCCAGGCGTGGTGGTGCACGCTTGTAATCCCAGCATTTGGGAGGCTGAGACAGAAAGGATCCGGGTTCGAGGCCAGCCTCGGCTACCTAGTGAGGCACTCCGAAACTTAGTGAGACCCTGTTTCAAAATAAAGAATAAAAAATAGGGCTGGGGGTGTAGCTCAGAGGTAGAATGCCCCTGAGTTCAATCCCCAGTACCGAAAATAATAATAATAATAATAATAATAATAATAATAATAATAATAATAATAAATAAAATAAAAATAGGATGGGGTGTGACTCAGAGGTAGAATGCCTCTGGGTCAGATCCCCAGTACCAAAGAAAAAATTATAAAGTCTTTAGCAACCAGAACCATATTTATGCTCCTTTTAATAAATTAATCATTTTAATGTCTTGAATTTATCATTATTATTGTTGTTGTTATTATTATTATTTGGTACTGGGGATTGAACCCAGGGGCATTCTACCTCCGAACTACACCCCTAGCCCTATTTTTTTATTTTTTATTTTAAAACAGGGTCTAAGTTACTTTAACCTGCGATCCTCCTATTTCAGCCTCCCAGGTACTAGGATTACAGGTGTGTTCCACCATGCCTGGCTGAATTTATATTTTACTCTATGCTGTGCCTTGTATTCTTGGACAAGTAATGGAGATAAAACTGGGACCAAGAGGAACTAAACTAGGAATTCTGCAAGGGGTTAATGTTATCCAGGTCCCAATGTCTCCTGGATTCTGGGAGATGCAAATCTTTGGAAGAAAGCATACCCCACCCCTAACTTGGGCTTCAAGTTTCTTAATGATTAAGACCAACCACCTAAGCTCATAAAGATTGCCCTCCCCCAAACACACACAGAGCCACATGGAAAAGATGACAAGAGCCGAGTGTGGTGGCGCACGCTTGTAATCCCAGCATTTGGGAGGCTGAGACAGAAAGGATCCGGGTTCGCGGCCAGCCTCAGCTACCTAGTGAGGCACTCCGCAACTTAGTGAGACTCGGTTTCAAAATAAAGAATAAAAAATAGGGCTGGGGGTGTAGCTCGGAGTTAGAATGCCCCTGAGTTCAATCCCCAGTACCACAAAAAAAAAAAAAAAAAATGACAAACATCATTACTGGGAGATTTCACATGTTTCTCCTCAGTCTTGATAGATGAGGCAGAAAAAAAGGAAACTAATAAAGATTTAGAAGTTTTGAATGAAACAAAAGCCAATTCAATAAATAAGTCAAATCTAACAGATATCAATAGCTAGAAAATGTATATTCTATTCAAGAATATGTAAAATGTTTTTTAAAAATTAATCATGTACAGCCCATAACACAAATCTCAACAAATGGCAAAGAATCAAATTGTACAAATTATGTCATCTTATCACAGTGCTGTTAATTTTAAGTCAATAATTTTAAGTCAGTAAATATAAAAACTGGACATGGTGGCACATGTATGTAATCCTAACTATTCAAGAGGCTGAGGCAGGAGGATCACAAGTTTAAGGTCAGCCTGGGAAACTTTGTGAGACTGTTTCAAAATAAAATAAAAAGGGCTGGAGATGTATCTCAGTGGTAGAGTACTTGCTAAACATGTTCAAGATCTAGGTTCAATCTCCAGTACTGAAAAAGAAAGTCTAAACAAAAAGGTTTCCTTTGGAAATTTAAAAGCCTCTGAATAACTCTGGATCAAAGAAGAAATCACAAAGGAAATTTTTTGAACACTTGGAACTGAACAATAACAAAAATACTATATATGAAACTATATGGCATGCAATAAAACTGATAAAGGGAAAATTGTGGTCTTAAATGTTTATATTAGAAAAAAGTAAGCTCAAAATTAATTGGCTAACAACATACAAAAATATTCTGTTCTTTTTCAAAATGAAAGAAGTTATAGGAAAATAACCTACAAAGACTCAAAATATAGTAGAGGAAGGCCAGGGAAGGTAGCTCAGTGGTAGAGCACTTGCCTACCACGCAGGAGGCCTTGGTTTTGAAACCCAGAATTTAAAAAAACAAAACAAAAACAGAAAGAATGAATATACCTATAATTGTTAAGGAGATTGAAGTAGATGACTTAAGATATCCCTGTAAAGAAAACACAATACCACAGCAGGGCGTAGTGGCGCAAGCTTGTAATCCCAGCATTCGGGAGGCTGAGACCAGAGGATCCGGGTTCACAGCCAGCCTCAGCTACCTAGTGAGGCACTCCGCAACTTACTGAGACTCGGTTTCAAAATAAAGAATAAAAAATAGGGCTGGGGGTATAGCTTGGAGGTAGAATGCCCCTGAATTCAATCCCTAGTACCACACACACACAAAAAAAGAAAAGAAAACACAATACCAGGTGGTTTTACACCTCAGTTCTACCAAAATACTGTCTGTACTTTCAAGGAACAAATTATTCCAGCCTTACAAAAACTCTTCCTGAGACCAGGAAAAAAAAATAGCACATCTCCTTACACAGTAATATTGATATTGAAACAAGAGAAAGACAGTTGAGAAGGGAAATTCATATTTTCAAATAGTTTATGAACAGTTAAAAAATCTGAACAAAATATAGGCAAACTATATTTAAATTTGCCAAAGATCAATGTACAAAAATCAGTTATGGAGATGCCGGGCGTGGTGGCGCACGCTTGTAATCCCAGCATTTGGGAGGCTGAGACCGGAGGATCCGGGTTCGCGGCCAGCCTCAGCTACCTAGTGAGGCACTCCGCAACTTAGTGAGACTCGGTTTCAAAATAAAGAATAAAAAATAGGGCTGGGGGTATAGCTCGGAGTTAGAACGCCCCTGAGTTCAATCCCCAGTACCGCCAAAAAAAAAAAAAAAAAAAAAAATCAGTTATGGAGAGTACTTCTAGAATGATAGAATAAGGCCCTCTGAAAGTTCACTTCTTTAAAAAAACAGTGAGAACTTTGGCAAAAGCAACCAAAATCAACATTTTCAGAACTCAAATATAAACCAAAGGCTTGCAACACTCCAAAGAGTGTATTTCAGAAGAATAGCTAAGTCTGTACGAACAAGTCCGGTGGTATTTTAACAAAATGAAGGAGAAATCAAGACATTCCAAGATCTACAAATCTGAAAGGTTTTATTACCAGCAAGCCTGCTCCACAAGAAACATCAGTCTTTCAGGCTGAAATGAAAGAACACTAGACAGTAACTCAAATTCACATGAAGAAATAAAGAACATCAGGAAAGGCAACTGTGTAGGTAAATATAAAAGTCAGTGTAAATCGTTTTTTTCCTTCTTATCTGATTTAAAAAATAATGACATAAATTAATAATTATAAAGCTTTTGATTGGCTATTCTATTATTATTTTTTTAAAACAGTGTTGCTACGTTGCCAAGACTGGCCTTGAACTTGTGAGCCCCCTGCCTCAGCTACACCACTTCAGCCAGTGGTAGAATTATATTTGAGTTATTTTCTTTCTGTCACTATGAGAGCACTCTCTAAATTATATTTGAAATCTTTAGATTGGTTAATCTAGTTAAAAATTGACTTCTTTACGTAGGGAGCTGGATTTGTATTATAAACAAAGAAATACAATAGTAAAAAAATTAGATTATTTGACCTGAACAACATTAATACTGTGCTATACCAATCTATGTGACCAAACGTGGTCATAACAACATAATAATAATGGGTTAATTTGAACATATATTTAAAGTTAGCTTAAGTAAATCAAGGGAGAGTGTAATTTCCCCAAAGTAGACCAGTAAACCTGCTTCCAAACTTTTACACCTGCTACTAATTCAAATCGTATAGTTTATTTCCTTTACTGTCTGCTTTCCACTAGTACTGAGTGACTTAACAAGAAAAGGGGAAGTCTTTGATTTAAAACTACCAGCTTCTGAAATTAGGGTTCATTTACACTATATTGTTCAGCTATCATTTAAGAACCCTAATCACATAATAGAAAAAAAATCTTAAATCTGAACAGCTGGTAAAAGACAAACTTTGTTGAGGTAACTTTCCACACCATAAAGTGAAGGTTTTCTATTTGGAGTGAACTTTTACGTTGCAATTTGCTATATGTCTACCGCATTAGGGATAACTCTATCCTTCTTGACACTTTTAAGTCATCCTATAAATCTTAGGGAAAAGAAAAACAACTATTAGAGTATACATTTTGGAAAAGGAAAGAAAATTATAAGGGAAATAATATGTTGTGAAACTTTTATAGTATGTGTATTATATGAGTTTTGCAAGCAGACAAGTCAAATGAGTGATTTGTTTATGTGTCATAATGTAGAATATTACTACTATCAATTATTGAAATAGGTAGGGTTATAAACTTGAAGAAAAATTCTACATTTATTGAAAAGAATTTTGGTGCTTAGGTCAAATGGTGGTGAGATTTTTAAAGCCTGTAAAATGTATGGGCCGCAGCAGGCCTCTTAGTCTGCTTTCTGCTGTAGTCACAGAGAAGTGGCATTGAGGAGCAATCTAGTTATTTGTGGGGCTTTATGGGAGTGCTTTGTTATTGACCTACTTGTGTACTGTTTTAACTCCATATCCTTCAGATATTTGGATTTGCACTGCATTTTGGAATTCATCTTTACTTACGATGCCATTGTCAAACGAAGGTCCAGTTGCGTTCCCACCCCCAGATGGAGGCTGGGGGTGGGCAGTAACTGTTGGTGCTTTCATTTCTATTGGCTTCTCCTGTGCATTTGCCAAGTCTATTTCTGTATTTTACAAGGAAATTGCAAGTGTATTTAACGCCAGCACCAGCGAAGTGTCATGGATATCCTCCATCATGTTTGCTGTCATGTACGGTGGAGGTAAGTGCCCGCCAAGGCCTGCTCTTTTTTTTTTTTTTTTGTGGTACTGGGAATTGAACTCAGGGGTGTTCTACCTTCGAGCTACCTTCGAGCCCTATTTTTTATTCTTTATTTTGAAACTGGGTCTCACTAAGTTGCGGAGGGCCTCACTAGGTAGCTGTAGCGGGCCTCACTAGGTAGCTGCAGCTAGCTGAGAACCCGGATCCTCCAGTCTTAGCCTCCCAAATGCTGGGATTACAAGCGTGCGCCACCATGCCCAGCTACTCTTTTAGCTTTCAGCAGGCAGACGAAAGCTCTGTGGGAAGTGCTTTCTGTTCTTGATGCCTTTATTGGTGAAGTATTCAAAAAATTAATTGTTGAAGCTATGTGATAGAATCACATTTTTCCTTTTTCATCAATAAAAGCTAGATAGCAACTGTGTACTCTCTTAGGTTAATTATAATGTTATAGAACAGGTATCATTATAAAGGATAATTTTCTTTAAACTGTGTTTTCTGGGCTGGGGATGTGACTCGGTGGCAGAGAGCTTGCTTAGCATGCACACGGCCCTGGGTGGGATCCCCAACACCACCACCACCACCACCAAAAAAAAAAAAAAAAAAAAGTGTATATAAAGGCAATTGATTTTTCCATTTTCATTGTATATCCTGCAGCCTTGCTAAACTCTTATTTCTAATACTTTATAAGCAGAATCTGTTAAAATGTTTAAATATGCAAAATATCTTCTACAAATAGTTTGGTTTCTTCCTTTCTTTATACCTTTGTTTCCCTGTCTTACTATGCTGTCTCAGACTTCCAGCATAATGTTGAAGAAAAGTGATGGTGGTAGGCATCTTGTTTTATAGTTTTGTTTTGGTTTTGTCATTGTTGTGTTCTGTAAGAAACAAAACACATTTTAGCTAGGTTGTAAATATGTTCTAAAGTCAAAAGTTGGCTCATGTTATTTCATGAATCACATGGTATTCATATGTTTTTGCTCAAAATGCCCATCTGAAATTTTTAAAACAGAGCAAACTTTCTGCATTTTTGTTGACAATATTCCAGATAGATGAATAAGCCTGCAGACACTTATAGTCAGGGAATGTGCAGACTGTTCTACCTCACAAGAGGTAAATTAAGATATTTTATATTTTAGTTAAAAATCCATTTAATATATTCTAGATGTATGAAGGATGTGTGATCAAGGCTGTTTCTATTACTCAAAACTATAACTCTGAAATAATGACAGGAAGCATATTACTCGCACTGCCTTGTTTTATCTGATTCTTGTGGGGGTGAGGAATTTTTGTCTTGTCACCCTCTCTTGTCAGTAATGCTTTGTGTGGATGCAGAAGTGAAGAGTGGGCTTCTCTACGTTACTAAGTTGTTTCTTCTCTCCTAGGTCCTATCAGCAGCATCCTGGTGAACAAATATGGCAGTCGTCCAGTCATGATGGCTGGGGGCTGCTTGTCAGGCTGTGGCTTGATTGCAGCTTCTTTTTGTAACACTGTGCAGGAACTTTACTTGTGTATTGGAGTCATTGGAGGTGAGGTGCTAGGGGTGCATTTTCAAGCATTAATTGTGTGTGTGTGTGTGTGTGTGTGTGTGTGTACACGCGCGCGCACTTTTATCTGCTAGTTGTTTTGAGAAATAAATTTTTTTCATTAGAAAAATTACTGAATCTTATTTTTAAGAGCTTAGATAGGTTAATTTAAGAGTACCAGAAAAGCCAGCTTTTAAAGAAAGTTCTGGCACTTCATTGGCATTGTTATTTATTAAGTAAATGAGTTGAAAAATTTCTGTTCTCTCCTCCCCTTCCTCGCTTTCGTTTTAAGGAAAACAATAGTGGCAGGCAAAGGGTGTCCTGTGGTAAGTCATTGCAAGGATGCTCATCCTCTCTTCCCACCCATCACAAACCCTTCCACCCAGGAAAAATTGACCCTAGTGGAGTAAGAGAGAATTGCAGATCCAAAGAGTGAATTTTCTGGTAGGTACATTTTCAAGGAGTAAAAAGCAAACATGAGTACTCTCCCTCCCCTTTTTAGTAGCTACATTAAGACAATGAAATTGCTAATGAGTATAAAGAATACAGATCACCTACAGTTCTACAGGGCAAAGAAAACCACCATTAGTATTTTATGCTATAGGAGATTTTTTAATCTATGTAATGCGGAGCCCATTTCTATTAATGTGGCAGAAACAGCTAAGACATTTGTAGATCGGCTTCAAGCCTTGGTCACTACCTGGCCCTCGTTTACCTCCTTGCTGGGAGGAGTTATCGTAGCAACAGCAATAGTCATTCTAGGCTTATGCATTCTATCACTCATTGTACGCCTTATGATCAATGCCTATGCTAGTATATGAGCAGATTTACATGGAATAAAAATGCAAGCACTGCCTCGCACAGGGCCTGGTAGTCAATGACGGGTTCAATTTTCTCAGGGCAATATCAACCTAAGACAGGGCTCCTTGAATGGCTCATCGAGACCCCATGACGGGTAAGAATATGCACCTGATAGGAAACGACCTAAGACAGGCACAGTCCTTCGTGCATTTTAAAATAAAAACGGGGGAGTTGTGGGAGCCCAGCTGGGCCCTTTCCCCCCTGGCAGTTGCTATCTGCATATATGAGCAATTATACTGACTCTTCTGCTATGGCTACATTGGCATCTCAAAGTCTGGTGATTGCTCCTAAGATGTGTAGATGAAAGACCCTCCTACTTCTTAGAAAGTAAATATATGACCCTAAACATAGAATCCTACATTTATTATTCTTTCGGTTGCTAGAGTAAAAAAAATTCATCTTAATATATTGTAAATCTGTTAATTATTAATCAGTAACAAATATGTTTCTAACATTTATTACAGTATGTCTTTTTTTCTGTCCCTCCAGGTCTTGGGCTTGCTTTCAACTTAAATCCAGCTCTGACCATGATTAGCAGGTATTTCTACAAGAAGCGACCATTGGCCAATGGACTGGCCATGGCAGGCAGCCCTGTGCTCCTTGCTACCCTAGCCCCCCTCAATCAGACTCTCTTTGAAGCCTTTGGCTGTAAAGGAAGCTTCCTAATTCTTGGGGGCCTCCTACTAAACTGCTGCGTGGCTGGAGCCCTCATGCGACCTATAGGGCCCAAGCCAACACAGACAGACAAAGTTAAATCTAAAGAATCTCTTCAGGAAGCTGGAAAATCTGATGTGCCGAAAGGTCCAACTGGTCCAAATGCAGAACTTAATGGTGGGAACCATAAAGAAGAGAAAATGCCAGACTCCCAAACAGCTAACAAATGCCTGGACTTCTCCCTGTTTACCCACAGAGGCTTCATGCTATACCTCTCTGGAAATGTGATAATGGCCTTTGTACTGGGGGTACCTCTAGTCTTTCTTAGTAATTATGCCAAGAGTAAACACTATGCTAGCGAGAAGGCTGCCTTCCTTCTCTCTATTTTGTCTTTTGTCGATATTATAGCCAGACCTTCCATGGGACTGGTAGCCAACACAGAGTGGATAAGACCTCGAATCCAGTATTTCTTTGCTGCTTCTATTATTGCAAATGGAGTGTGTCATGTGGTATTGCCCTTATCCACCAGCTATATCGGATTCTGTGTCTACTCGGGATTCTTAGGATTTGCCTTTGGGTGGCTCAGCTCCGTATTGTTTGAAACACTGATGGACCTCGTTGGACCCCAGAGGTTCTCCAGCGCTGTGGGACTTGTGACTATTGTGGAATGCTGTCCTATCCTCGTGGGGCCTCCACTTTTAGGTATAGTATGTTTTCCTACCTTCACAATTCTGTTATCATAAAACAGGCATACAGGATTAGGAAAGTGATAGAAAGCAGAGATTAGTGAGCTGCTTTGGGGCAAAGAGCAGGTCTTTCTCTCTTCTGTGCTCCCAATGCTAGCACACTACTTAGCACAATGTAATGGCTCAAATACTTGCAAAATTGAACTAAATTGAACCATTAAGCTGAAGGGAAAATAAAAGAATTATACACACTAATATTTCTAAAAAGTAATTACTTGTGATCAGAAAACTAACATGCTTTATTGGAGAAAAATGTATAAGGTACAATTCCACCTTTAAAATGCCAATAGTGATTTCATTTTAACCATGGAATTTATCTCAGTCACACTATTCAAAATAATAATAACAGCTATCAGGGGAGGATTCACAGTGTACCAGAGACTGTCCCAGTCACTTTATCCTGTGATATTTCACAAGTCTATGAAGTCGGGGTATTATTATCCCACAGAGAAGAAATAGAGGTTTCTAAAGGCAAAGTGACTTGTCCAATATCATACAGCTAGTAAGTGACTATAAAACAGGATGGATTACTGTCTAAGAATACCAAAATCTTTACATTTAAAAATATATTTCTTAATACAAAATACAATAATTTGGCTGTGACTCATGCTTTTGATATTATGCTTTATAAAGTAAGGAAGGATACATAAAAGAAGATCCACTACTGACTCTTCAAAACTCCCCCCTCCTACTCTTCCTTGTACTTTGTGAGCTGCTAAGTCACCTCCCAAATCTTTCTTATCTGCCCATTTTTCTCTGTCACATCTACTCCTGTTACCCAAACTCCTGCCTCCTCTTTGGGATGCTAACAGTAGCCTCCTAACTGCTCCTCTGTATCAGTCTCTTACAGCTCCCCACCTGCTTCCCATTGCTTGGGGGGAGGGAGGCATAAAATTCCCTAATGGGGCTTGTGACACTCTACGTGGCCCCGGCTTTGTACTTCATTTGTGTATCTATACAATGAGGATGGTGATAGACTACGTGTGTTGTGAGATCAAATGCTTGGAACAATGGTGAAGTATTGCTGTTAAATTTGTAGTGCATGACCAGTGTTCACAGGGAGACTCTTTGGGAAATGCTGACAGGGAAAGACCATTGACCTTGGGTAACTGGAATAGCTCGATGGCCTTGGACAAGACTCCTAAACCACTTCCGAGCAACAATCTCCACTATGTATGGGGAAATTGATTGCAGGTGATCTCCAGGTCTTTCCTAATTCAAATTTGCCAAGAGTCAATGATTTCCAAGTTGCTAAAAATAACAAAATATGCAAGGCCATCCAAAATCATTGAGATGACATAAACAGAAGATCAGATGGTTTTGGGCGATTCTTTTTTATACTGACTCGTCATCTGTGGGGTCTTTGAAGACTGGATCATCTTCTTTCTGAGTGAGTTGGTAAGCTGTGTTTGAGAAGGGATGTCCCTGTTCACTTTTACCTACATAGCTTTGTTTTTTAAATCTTTAGGTTATATCAGCGACAAATATGGAGACTACAAATACACATACTGGTCATGTGGCATAATCCTAATTATAGTAGGCATTTTTCTCTTCATTGGCATGAGCATTGATGGTCAACTTGTGGCAAAAAAAAGGAAAGCAGAGGAGAATCAGAAAAAGGAAGGTAAAGAGGAAGAGCCTAAAGAAGTTACCATAACAACATAATGTACAGAATAGAAAGGCCCTGAAAAGAAGCATCCAGCCTGAAACAGCAGATCTTGGAGGAGCTTCTGACCAAAAATACCAGAAAACATTCTACTGAATCATGTCACCTACTGATGTTGAAGTGAACGGTGGATTTTTGTGTGGAAATCTTGCCAAGTGTTCATCAATGGAACTTTATTTTATTCCTTCACATAGATTACATCCTTTGGGGGCTGGGATACAAAAGATGAGGGAAGGGAATAACTTTTGAAGTCAAATTGATTAAGGCATACTTTACATATATTACAATCTCTCCTTTTTAGGGGCACTAGGGATTGAATGCAAGGCCTCACACATGTTAGGCAAGTGCTCTACCACTGAGCTAAATCCCAAGCCCTACAATTCCTTTTTTAAAAATATACCTTTATTGGTGCATTGTAATCTCATATGCACACAGTACTAGGTGACCTTCCCCCCAGCACCCACCCCACTCTCTCCCCTTCCCCATACCTGATATTGAGATTGGCATTGATAATTTTATATATGTATATGCATCAATGGAAGTGTTTCCTTCATCAATTCTCCCTCCTCCCCCCACCTCCCTTCCCCAATCCCCTTCCATTGCTTCACTGGGGTTTCTCCTCTTTATCTAGAGTACCATAATTTTGTAATCTGTTCATCCACTGATGGACACCTAGTCTGGTTCCATGGTTTGGATATTGTTAATTATGCTGTTATAAACATGGATATGTATGTATCACTATAATATTCTAATTCCAATTCCTTTGGAAAGATACCCAGGAGTGGTATAGCTGGATCACACGAAGGTTCCATTCTAGTCTTCAAGGAACCTCCACACTAATCTCCATAGCAGCTACACTAATTTGCAATCCCACCAAGAGCATAGAAGAGTTCCTATTTATTGTTGTTTGACTTCTTGCTGATTGCCATTCTAATTGGGGTTAGATGGAATTTCAGTGTACTTTTGTTTTGTTTTTCAGAACTAGGGATGGAACAGAGGGGCATTCTACCTTTGAGCTACATTCCCAGCCCTATTTTTTTATATTCTTTATTTTTTGAAACAGGGTCTCACTAAGTTGTGGAGGGCCTCACTAAGTATCTGAGGCTGGCCATGAACCTGGAATC
>PVLC010013472.1:0-35813 GCA_004027655.1 Graphiurus murinus | reverse complement strand
GAAATTAGACCCCAATCTCTCATTCTGTTTTTATGATTTTGAGGTAGGTTTCTTTTATCCCTGATTTCCTTAGTGTTTTAATATGAATAGGTGTTAGATTTTGCCAAATGCTTTTTCAACATCTACTGAGATGATCATGTGACTTTTGTCCTTCTATTTTTGTGATGAATTATATTTATTAATTTGCATATGTTGAACCAGCCTTGCATCCTGTAATGAAAGCAAACTTGGTCATGGTGTACAATTTTATTGATGGGTTCTGAATGCAAATTGCTAGTATTTTTATTAAGAATTAAAGTGATCTACAGATTCAATGAAATCTCTATTAAAATACCAGTATCATTCTTCACAGGAGCAAGAAAAACAGCACAAAAACATACACATAGACCAATGGAATAGAATAGAAGATACAAAACCAAATCCTCACACATATAGCCAGTTGATTTTTGACAAAGGAACTAAAAACATGCTGGAGAAAAGATAGCTTTTTAAACAAGTAGTGCTGGGAAAACTGTATATCCATATGCAGAAGAATGAAATTAGACCCCAATCTCTCATTCTGTACAAGAGTAAGCTTAAGACAATCAAAGACCTAGAAGAGGGTACAGGACCAACTCTCCAACATATAGGCACTGAAAGAGAATAAGACCCAAATTTCAGAAAATAAAACTGACAGTAAAAGGGATGGCATCAAATTGAAAAACTTCAATACAGAAAAGGAAACCATCAAGACCTGAAGAGAGAACCTATAGAATGGGAGAAAGTCTTTGCCAGCTTCTCCGATACAGGGCTAATATCTAGAATATACAAAGAACTTAAAAACTTAACACTAAAAAAAAAACCCAATAGTAGACACTTCTCAAAAGAAGAAATACAAATGGTCAGTAAATACATGAAAAAATGTTCAACATTATTAGCAATCAGGGAAATATAAGTCAAAACTACCCTGAGATTTCATCTAATTCTAATTAGAATGGCAATAATCAAGAACACAAACAATAAATGCTGGTTAGGATGTGGAGGAATAGGAACTCTTATACACTGTTGGTGAGATTGCAAATTAGTACAACCACTATGGAGATCAGTATGGAAGTTCCTCAAAAGACTAGGAATGGAACCAGCAATGACCCACTATGTCACTCATCCACATCTTTTCAAAGAATTAAAGTCAGAATACCATAGTGATACATGCATATTCATGTTTATAGCAGCACAATTCACAATAGCCAAATAATGTAACCAACCTAGGTATCCATCAATAGATAACAAAAATGTTATCAATGGATAACAAAAATGTGTTATATATCATAAAATAATTTTACTCAGCCATAAGGAACAACATACAATAAACATAAACAACATTATGTCACTTTCAGGAAAATGGATGGATCTAGAGAATATTATGCTGAGATCAGATAGTCTTAGAAACTCAATGGTTGAATGTTTTCTCTCATATAAGAAAATAAGGCACAAAAGGGACTTTACATTATCAAGGGGAGTGACTAGTAGAATAATGGAAGGGGACTGGAGGAAGGAAGGTGGGGAGAGGAAAAAGGAAGAACTGATTAAAGAAATAGTTCAAACTATGCTGTGTCCATGATCAGGGTCTCACTACCAATATCACTCTTACATATGAGGAGGCGTGGGGTTGGGTGGGACCTGAAGGGAAACACGCCAAGACTGGTAAGCATGTTTGTTTGTATGACTTAGAACTTCAGTATGATGTATGACAATGTGCCAATAAAAGTATAAAAAATAATTCAGATTGATACTGGTTAAACCTTAAGTAGATTGAAGTTATAAAGATATCCTAGGAGAAATTTGATAAATGCTAAATTAAAATATCATTGAGACAATAAAAATTAACATTATTAAAGGTTTTATTTTGTTGCAGGGAATAAGAGTTTTGCTTATGGTATCTATGTTATTTACCTAATCATCGCAATCTCTTCTTCACTATATTATTACTATTATTCCAATTTTATCTTTAAAATGCTACTGTATTGAGATACTGACTCTTTTTTTTTTTTTTTTGGTGGTGCTGGAGATGGAGCCTAGCTTCTCTATGCATACTAGTCAAGCATTCTACCACTAAGCTATACCCTCAGTCCCCTGATATAATCACTGTTTCTGGTATTTTTGTATCATTCATAAAGGTATTGAGAATTTAACAAGTAAAAAAAAAAAAATCTTACCAGCTGTAAACCTCTTTGTTTTTCAGCCAACCTTTGTCGAGCAATTTTAAGGACTTGTTGAGCTTCAGTTACTTGGATTTGTTTAGGGCCCACCATCTTAGAGAGAATGTAATAAAATTTAAGTGTTAAAAAAGTTACTGTTAAAAATGCCACTTCTGTTTGAAAGACATCTATAGGTGTCAATCATTAAAATAACCTTTCTGCCGGGCATGGTGCCGGACGCTTGTAATCCCAGCATTTGGGAGCCTGAGACCAGAGGATCCGGGTTCGCGGCCAGCCTCAGCTACCTAGTGAGGCACTCCGCAACTTAGTGAGACCCTGTTTCAAAATAAAGAATAAAAAATAGGGTTGCGGGTACAGCTCGGAGGTAGAACGCCCCTGAGTTCAATCCCTAGTACCGCAAAAAAACCCAAGAAAAACAAAAAACAAAAACCAAAAAAGCCACAAAACACTTTTCTGGATCTTCTATGTGCATATAAGAATATAAAGTAGTTTATTCTGGTCAAATAAAACAACATAACAGAGTTGTAATAGAAAAATTTAATAGAAGCACTCGACATCTGTGTGAATTAGCATAATATACTTGAATAAAGTATTTTTCATTCGCTATCCTTTCAACAGAGGTTTGTTTGATCATTGTTAAATAATTATTTCTGGGACTTTGATCTGTCACTTTCGAATGATCAGAGATTTATGAGGAAAGGCATACCTTCTGAACTTCATGGTAGTTATTCAAAGCTATAATCCACTGGCACATGGAGCAACAAGCGACAGAAACCAGAGCGATCTTCTTTGGGTTGAAATCAGGCAAGCTTAAAATTCTTCTCAGCTTCAAGAAAACCTAGAGTGAAACATGTATTGCATGAAAAAGAAATATTATTGATGTGAAGTTTTCCCCAATGTGCATTAGAATGAATGAAATTTTACTTTCTATAAGACTCGACTATTTTTCTCTCTCCTTGGTACTGGAGATTGAACCCATTGAGCTACACCCTGAGCCCTTATTTATTTATTTGGTACTAGGGATCAATCCCCAGCCCTTTTTATTTTTTATTTTGAGAAAAGTTTATTGAAAGTTTCTCTAAATTGCTGAGTTTGGTCTTGTATTTGCAATCCTTCTGTCTCAGCCTCCTAAGTAGTAGGATTACAGGTGTGGACCACCATGCTTGGCCCTTTTTTATTTTTTTACTTTGAAACAGGGTCTCACTAAGTTGTTGAGGCTGGTCTAGTACCTGGGGTCCTCCTGTCTCAGCCTCCCTAGTACTGGGATTATAGCTGTGTGCCAACATGCCTGGCCAACTGCTTTTTAACAGCAGAATCAAAGACACATACCTGTGTTTAGGGTACAAAATGGCCCTAGACCAGGAACAGGAAACCCTCTCTACTAAACATCTGCTATTGCTCTTGATGCAGTAGCTTTGCTATTGTGTTAAAATGTTGCAGGACAAGTGTGGAGCGATGACAACCCAGAGATTGGGTTGGCAAGGAGAATTTCTTTATTTCCACTGGCAGGGCCAAGAGGACTAAAATCTTAAGTCTGAGCCCTGAATGGCATCAGGATACAGATTATATAGCCTCAGGGTAATGGGAGCAGATTTTGATTGGCTTGACAGGTGCAGAAGCTTGGTTTAGGTTTCAGTTTCGTTTCCTAATTTCCTCTAACTGCTTCCTTGTGACAGATGAGTGGCTTAGGCTCCAGGTGGTGGGTTCAGAGTGGCACCTTCTTAGGCTCCTGCCTCAGAAAAAGAACTCCAGCTTTGAGAAATTTGGTGTATAAGGAGGTCTGAAGTCCTCTTGTGCTTTTGATCCTGAGGTGACAATGTTCTGTCACCCCACCTCCCACTGGCAAGTGGCACATTGGCAGGGCACAGTCTCCATTCAGTGATCTGTCTAGTCAATGATGGTGGTGTGGCCTAGGGTATACTGGGCCCTACTGAGGAAATCTCTAGTGTAGCTCTGTCATATGCTCACAGATCCACCTCAGCTACTATAGTTTAGAGTTAGATATACAGAATTTCTCATCTACTTTTTAGAGACAAAACTCTCATAATGTCTCCTATAAGAAAGATGCTTCTTGCTTGTTTGTTTTTTGCAGTACTGGGTATTGAACTCAGGGGCATTCTACCTCTGAGCTATACCCCTGGCCCTATTTTTTATTCTTTATTTTGAAACAGGGTCTTACTAAGTTTTGGAGGGCCTCACTAAGTAGCTGAAGCTGGCCATGAACCTGTGATCGTCCTGTCTCAGCCTCCCGAGTATTGGAATTACAAGCATGCACCACCACCCCTAGCTCCTCTTTTGGTTTTTATTGAGTGAATTAATGAAAATGTACCCATTCAGCCTAGGATAGTGCCATTTATATGACTACAACTCATTTAGTCTGCCTATACTTAGCTCTAAGTTCACTATCTATTATAGTTAGATATAGAATATTCCTTAAAGAGTTCATTTATATTAATTCAGGGTTGATATAGTTGAGTCATGAGATTTGTAATCTCAGTAGTGGTATATAATCCATTACAATGGATTTATCTGGGTGGTGAGCCTGAGCTGGTAGGGTGTGGCTGGATGAGGTGGGTCCCTGGAGCTTCAAGCTTGGGGATTGTATATGGTTCCTCCCCTCCTCACTCTCTCTTGTTTCCAGCCTCCATGATGTGAGGAGCAAAGCCTCACACTCTCCCTCCTGCTTCCTGCCACCATGCCCTGAGATCCACACTCTCCAGCCTCACATGGACTGAACCCGGAACTTCTAAAGAAACTCTGAGAAAATGAATCTTCCTTCCTCTAAGCTGTATTGACCCAGGTAGATGATTTCACACTATGCCCTGTCCCTCTGCAAAGCAGGCTGCCAGCTGTCCTGCAAGCAGGCTGTTAACATAGCAATGAAGATAAGCTGTCAGGCAGGCAGAGCACCCTTGGTTGGCATGGCAATGAGATAAGATAAAACAGATGGTGAGACCTGGAAAGTTACAGATCTTGAAACTTAGTTCAGTGATTTTAGGCCAGACTGACTGTCCTTGCAAAGATAAAAGAATAAAAGAGGAGTTAAAGAAACAGCATGCATCCCTCACATAGATACTGTTACAAAGCAGGCATATAAAACTGGTCAGCAGCACCTGCATTTGGTGGGTAGAACAAAGATAAAAAGTGGGCCAAGGCCTGTTCAAATGACAACTGGACTAAGAAAGACAAGGCAGTAAAAACCCTATATAAGATCTGAGATTTCAGTGGAGGGCAGTGTTCTCCGATATTCCATCATACCACTTGTCCAGGGTGATGCTTCTCCTTCCCCCACACCTCTGCCCCCCTGACTCTTTTTTCTCCTCTCTGCTTGTAATAAAAAAAACTCTGCTTAAGCATTGGCTTCTCGTGGCAGCTGTGACAAATCACCACAAACAGGAGGATTTAATGCAACAGCATTTTATTCTCTGACAGTTCTCCAAACTGGAGATGTAGAGGGGGCGGCACTGCCCCTGGGTGCTGTAGGAGAGAGTCTGTTTCTAGCTCCTTCCAGTTTCTGGTATCTGCAGGTGTTACTCGACTTGTGGCTACATTAGCAGCACTTGGCCTGCCTTCCTACTTCCCTCTACAGTGTCTTGGTCCAGGTCTCTGTAACCTCTCACCTACTTTGCCAAACTGTTTCTTCTTTTTGCAAGATTCATCTGTCCAGCACAGCCTGCCCCCCTTCACTGGTGCCTGAAAGTCTGCTGTTTGTCCATGAATTTGGCCTTGTGCTCTTCTTCCTTAAAGTTTGACAGCAAATCTCTACCTTCTAAATTAAGTCTGCTATAGCAAAACCCTTCATTAGAGTTTCCAGGTTACTCTATTTTCTTTATTTTTTTCCGTATCTTAATCTGTCCCCATCTCCTCTCACATGAAGTAATATTTATAAAGCACTCAGAACAATATCTGACACATGCTATTATATGAACACATGTCACACAGATAAAACCATAACCACCTATATCCATTCACTGTATATTTATAGTGTACCACAATCCACCCACAAAGACTATCCTACTGTGTATTCTTGCTTTGCTCATCTTTCTTGTTTAAAGAGATCCAGAGACTAAGTGTTTCCCAATTTCAGCAACATGTTACTTTTTCTTGTCAGGAAGCCTGTTATGTTTGGGTATGCAGCTTGCTCTCTGATTTTTTTTTTTGTGGTACTGGGGATTGAACTCAGGGGCATTCTACCTCCAAGTTATACTCCCAGACATATTTTATTTTTATTTTGAAACAAAGTCTCACTAGGTTGATGAGACTCTCACTACTTGCTGAAGCTGTCCTTGAACCTGTGATCCTCCTGTGTCAGCCTCCCAAGTACTGAGTTTATAGGTATTCGCCATCACATCTGGCTCTCTCTGATCTTTTAACTTTTACCATGATCTTCTACTCTTAATACATTTCTTTCTTTTAAACTTTTTTTATTTAAAAAAATTCACTTCTAATATAGAATCCAACTCTAATACTTCTATTTGACTCCATAGGTTCTAAATATGCAGTGCATCCATTGTGCATTTATTAGGGGTAAGTTTTTACCTTGTCAGGTATGCTGTCTTTGTCGAGGTTAATCAATTTCTTTAGAAAACCAGTTTCTGAAAGAAGCAACTTTGCTGTTCCCCAGTTAGGTTTCTTTTGCAGAAGAATACATACTGCATTCATGACAGTCAGTACGAGGAAAGGAGGCCGTGTGTATACTCTGTAAGAGATGGCAAAGATGTAATCAGCTTCACAGAAAAAGTCAAATGCACCCTGTAGACCATCTCAGAAGACAATAAACACACATTTTTAACAGATGTTTTTGTAAGGAGAACTATTGTCAACATAAAGCTATTTCACTATTTGGATATCTTTTAAATTCTCTTTAATGTATGTACATCTTTACTTTAGGAATGTGAAATGCCTAAAATATAAATATGTAAACCATCTGAATTAGAGGCAAATTCTTTTTATTAGAAAATTGTCCACTGAGTCAAGTGTGGTGGTGCATGCTTATAATCCCAGTACTTGGGAGGCTGAGACAGGAGGATTGCAGGTTCAAAGACAGTCTCAGTAAGTAGTGAGACTCTCAATAACCTGTTTCAAAATAAATATAAAATAGGGATGAGGGTATAACTTGGAGGTAGAATGCCCCTGAGTTCCACCCCCAGTACTACACACCCACAAAAATAAATTATCCACTGCATAGTTGTTTAAAAATATCATTTTAGTGTTGACTTACTAATGACTATTTGACAGAGACACTGTGTATGTAGGGGAGGGAGTATGTGAGGAACAGATAGTCTGCCCTAGTCTTGTAATTTAAGGAGTGCTATAAGGTACAGCTCCTCTTAAACACATCCTCTGGCTTTCCTTCATTGTTACCTAAAATTCCTACCGTAAGTGTCTTTGATACAACAGAGTCAAGGGATGGATGGTTGAAGGAAATTTGTTTCTCAAGTTATTAATATTTGTTAATGGAAAACTGATAGCGATCTCTGATTTGTCCCAATCGGTTGAAATGCCGTGTGCCACTAAATAAGGAGCCAACACTTTGTAAAGTCAGGGGCCAGACTGACGTTTATAAGAAGGATGTTTCATTAAAAAACCACAAGACTTGGGACTTGAGACTTGGAACAAGGGGTCAAGTCCACCCAGGGTAAGTAGTCTCTGCAAGTATAAGTAATATTTCCAAAAGGAGAAAGGCAACAAACCAATTTTACACATATGACATTATCCTCAAGAGTTAATGAGAAGGTTCCCTGCCTTAAATTTCATAACAAGAAATTGTAGTCCAATTTCATTTATGTGTTCATTCGAATTGGTGATTATTTTCTTTCTTTCTTTCTTTCTTTCTTTCTTTCTTTCTTTCTTTCTTTCTTTCTTTCTTTCTTTCTTTCTTTTGCAGTACTGGGGATTGAACTCAGGGGAGTTCTACCTCTGAGCTATATAACCCCCAGCCCTATTTTTTATTCTTTATTTTGAAACAGGGTCTCACTAAGTTGCAGAGGGCCTCACTAGGTAGCTGAGGCTGGTTGCGAACCCGGATCCTCCAGTCTCAGCCTGAACACTTTTGCCAATACACGCGCTCTCCCAGGGGACATTCTACATCCAAACCACAACAAGCTTCAATAATCTTTTCCTCAGTTTTGCCCAGGTTTGACTATTTAAAACAAACCTGTGAATGTAGTTAAATTAAGATGAATTGTATTCCCTACACAATCTTAGTGTAAATGAAAGGGGAAAAAGGACTCAGTTGACTACAGCTCAATCTATGTGCCACTTCCAGGAACAAATACTTGATTCAAAGTGAGAACTGTCTATACCAGTCTTCCATTATTTTACAGATGTAGTCTGTCTCAGATCCTTACTAATTTATCTCAATTTGCATTTTTGCTCTCTTTTTTTCTACTTCTAGTGGCTGATGTTGCAAAATGGCAAAAGATTATACTGTCATGGGGGCATTGCTTGCATTTTGATTACAAAAACAACAGCTAGGAAAGAGAATGAACTAAGCTGTGTATATGCCAGATGTCTCTGCTGCATGTTCTGAGAAGAGCAACAAAATTGTAATATAAGTCATCCTCATTTATATGGCATTTTGAAGTACACATTAGCAATATCACAAGGGAAAACCATCAAAAACAAACAAACAAACAAACAAATGAAGGAACGAACAGTATATGCCAAGAATTCAGGGACAAGGCAAGGGTACAGGAGCGGGAAAGAAACCTTTCAGCATGAAAGTAACCTTTATCGAGCAGCTGCAAGGATCTGTTCTGCATATTTTAACTCATCCAGTCCTCTCAACACCCGCTGTCCCCATTGCATGAAAGGGGAGCTCAGGTCTAGGTTGTGCAGCTAGGTAGTGGCAGTGCCAGGATTCCCAGCCAGGAAGCTTGATGTCAGGGTCACTATGACACATGGCCACTCAGAAATTAGCCCAGAGGGGATTTCAGCTGATCTCTCTGGAATATCTGCCAGAGAAAAAGGGAAGAGAATAGAACCTTCTGGGACAAAGTCACTGTGCAGGGAGGGCTAAGCTGGGGAAGGACTAGCCCTTGTCACCACTTGTATGCCACCTCCTGGCATTTCCTCTTGTTTACCGAGCTTGGGCATCATGGTCTTTTGCAGTCCTTGAAAGCCACCAAGCACATTTCTACCTAAGCACATGTCCACTTAAGCACAAATAAAACTTGTGCTTAAGACTTGAGCTTTCTACCTTAACACCTGTGTTTTCCATTCCTTTCAGAGGTTCCCAAACTTATTTGAAGGACTATCCCCTTTTCAGAAAAAAATTACTCAGTGCTCCCCCACCCTGGAAATGTATCATCTTTAAGGGAATAAACAGAAAGAGCCTGTGACAAATTTGCATTCTTTTATGTACTTATATTTAGTTCCACCTCCCTCCCCCTTGGGGTGTATGTGGGGGGTAGGGACTGCCTACTTTGGGAACCTAGGCCTAGATACCCTCCTGCTTTACATCTACAAATCCTCCAAGTAATCTTCCACCATCAGAGAGTCTTCTCCGGCTGTGATCTCGATGCTGGGCACAGAGTGTGCACTCCAAGTACTTGCTGAATGAATGGGTAAAGAAGTACATAAGAATGAGGTAAAAAAGGTAAAAAAGGAAAGAATTCACTTTCCTTCTCTGTGCATTTGCTTTTCAACTTTAGGTGGATTAACTTCAGCATTGTGATATGCTCTGTGGTGTGTGTGTGTGTGTGTGTGTATGTTCTGTGGTACCAGGGATGAAACCTAGGGCCTTACGCATGCTAGGCAAGCATCCTGCTATTGAGCTACATCCCCAGCCCTTAATTTTTTTTTTTTTCAATTTTGAGACAGAAACTCACTAAGTTGGCCAGTCTGGCCTTGAACTTGTGATCCTCCTGCTTTAGTCTCCTGAATAGCTGGGATTATAGGATCCTGCCACAGCACCAGGCTGTATACTTTGTTCTTACCATAAAAATACATTGATTAAAAAAAAAACCCTTTCTATTTTCCAATCTCAAGCATTAAGAATGTGTTATTAATATGATGGTATATTTGCTCCATATTTCCACATTTTTTATTGAAATGCTACTTTCTAAAAACAATGGAAAACTCAATACATTCCAAGATACGATATGCAAATTCTTATTAATTGTCCAATGGGAGAACTCAAGTTAAAAATATCACACTCAAATATTCAAAGTAGAACCAACAGGATAAGATCATTGTCGTTTACATTTCTTCTACTACTTCCTTATGCGTTTCTCTTTTCCTCACACTGGGAAGACCAAGTTTGGGAAAGGACAAGCAAGGGGAAGCACTTCCCATGGCAACACCTTGTGATAATAGCCAACATGCAATCTCAGTTGCACACCAATGAATTCCTAAGGATCCCAGAAATTCTGTAGCTAAATTGGCATATGCAGTGGTGGCACATTGTCCTCTTACTTTTGGAACTGAACTTCAGACAATATTGTATTTTATCAGTTCTACAATGTAAAATTTTACATCTCATTGTTTGGGTCTATAACAAATGGCACCTCGTAGTTTGGCAGTATTTTTTCTTAAAATACTGATATGCTTTACAATTGATAGCATCATAACGTAAAATATACATCACATGTAATGAAAAATTTAACATAACCAAGGTGAGTAAAAAGGAATTAATCCAAAATTGGAGTGTAGACTTAGTAACTTTTACCACGCATTTATGTTTTATTCTGAGCTTTTCCAACTGAGAAGGTTGTAGGTGCATTAGTTACCTTAATTCAGCAACATCACCTTTATCCAGGGCATTTAGAGCCACAATTGCCTTCTCTAGAGCTGGCAGCACACTTTTTAATTCATTGGAAGTTTTCTGCAACAAAATTAATTCCCCCAATATAAACGAATGAATATAATTGCCTATTTAGAATTTTTATATGTCAGAACTGGAAAATATAATTGACATTTTTTCAATGCTGGTTCAATTATCCATCTTCTATGACTTAGATATGTGCACATATGCTTATATCATTGTAAACATTTGCTATGTTATAAATGTAGTGCATTATTCAGTCCTTGATGAGAAGGTAACAGTGGGAAGCACAAACCCTGACTAACTTCTGCTGCCTCTTCTAGATTCAGTTTAGTATTAACAATGTCCTTTTGAGGAGTGAGTGGTCCAGTTAAAGGTGGGATTACTCTGAAATGAATGAGGCCTAATCTTCAGCTTCTCACTTGCACTGACCTGTTCAGGGTCATATATCTATATATCTATATCTATATATAGATATACATGAATATATAAATGTAAATATCTATATATAAATATTTAGAATATATAAATATATCCGTAATAATATTTATATAATATATGAATTTATATAATATATATTTATATTTTATATTTGAATGTACACATTTGGAAAATATGTATTTGAATATATATAATATATATATTTTAAACCTCCTAAGGCATTTTAACTGATCAGTCAGAACAGCTCTCTCTTCGTACTCTGTCTTACCCTTTGTCAGGTTTCCTATCAAGTCCGGTAGTGCTAGAGTGGCTGTGGACAGTTTTGGGATCTGGCTAAGGAGTTGAATTAGGAATTAATTTATATTTCCCACAATCACTTCCCTGTACAATAAATTTATTTTAGGTTAACTGGAATAGACATAGCTTCCAGAATATTTCTGTTGTCCACTGTTCCAACTTTCCTGGTGATGGGCCATTAAGATGCAGGGCCAAAGTCATAATGCAATATAAACTTTTCCTATAGTTCCTGGCACCAGAAGTATGAGGGTAACAGAGGGGAATATTTTCCTCTGTAACAGAGGGTGAGATTTTCAATAATACCTATTCAAAATGGAAGCTCACTCCTTATAAGTATACTTGCTAAGTACTATATACTATTCTAAATCTATCATATATATATATTTTTTTTGTGGTACTGGGGATTGAACCACGGGTGTTCTACCTGTGAGCTAGACGTTTTTACTTTTTATTTTGAAACAGGGTCTTGCTAAGTAACCACATGCTGGCTTCCAACCTGTGATCTTCCTGTCTCAATCTCCCAAGTACTGGGTTTACAGATGGTGACAGTGTGCTCAGCTACCATATATTTTTAAAATGGCTGTTGTGGAAAATAGAACTCAACAGAATTCAAGTAATAATTGCTGTATTTGGAAAGACATTTTGAAACATTTCAATGAAATAAGTGAGAAATTATAGATACCTTATGCAGAATTGCAAAAAGTACCTTAATGTACAACTTTAAATTTTATCTACAAATGTAACATAAATAAAAGTTTGTAGAATATTGAAACAAAAATACTTGAGTGATAAAATTAGTAGAGATTACTTCTATATTTAGGAGTGAATTATAATGAAAACTTTCAGATTATACCCAAAGCAGTAATTTATTAAGAGGAATAAATACATTTAGGGCACAAGTAGTAAGGTGGTTCTTGATATTTCAATACTCTAATTAGTGAAGAAGAAATCATATGATCATATTGGGAAAGCTTTGTATTTCTTATTGAGTTTGCAAGAAATATTGGTATTAATGAAAACGACATGAATATCAGAAAACACCTGTATATAATGAGCATATGGTGAGAAACTGGTTAATGAATGTCATCAATCCTAACAATATTTAAAATTAATCACTATGCAAGAAATCTTGAAATACCATGACTGCTTCTATTGTGTTTGATATTAATCCTATAAACATTCATGACATTGTCAATAATGAATTTATGAAATTGAAATAAAATTGTAAACAATCAGAAATGGACAGGTGGCTTAAAAAGACTTCTGAAAAAGAACTTTGAATGGAAAGTGATGCTAATAATAAAAGCACAAGGAAGCAACAAGGAAAAGCCAGACTGTTACTTTTTTAAATTCTTGATATGAACTTTTCTTTAGCCAGGTTATTAGATCATCAGATCTGACAAGAAGTCAATCAAAATAATTTGAAATTACCAAGAGGACTACTTGAAATACATATTTACATTCACCGTGGCTCATAATAAACCTTGTCCTAAGTATTTATTGTGCCTCAAAATATTAGCCTATAAGAGTAGCTCATATATAATTTATAAATAAAAATGACACGTACTGGGGGCGTAGGCGTGTGTGTGTGTGTGTGTGTGTGTGTGTGTGTGTACAGATAATTGATGAAGTTGCTTGAATAAAGAAATGGAAGACAGATGAAGCTCTACCCTCTACTTCCTCTGAGCACGAGAAGCTGCTGATTTGACTGGAGGTACAGAAAGGAATGACTAGTTTAGAAAAAGAATCATTCAGCGAACAACAGAAGCAACACTCACTAAACAACCCAACCCGAGAGCTACCTCCCTTGTTGCAGAGGTTCCTCTTGGAGGCTATGTGTATTTTTGACCTGGCGGGAATGAGTTTCTGTCACTGTAACCAGCAGATCTGCTAGGACTGTGGATTTTCTCAAGGACAGGGGCTGTGCATTTTTGTGCTCCCTACTTTTATTTATTTGTTTTGTGCTCCCTACACAAATAAATATTTGTTCTGATTTAAAAAGTATCCATAGTTGGGGCACTATATATTTCAGAGCACTTTGATTTTTATGTTTGGGGATTAAGAAATAACTTTGCAAATCTCCAATCATCTTATTGACCATATTTTAATTTTACCTGAGCATAATCTTCCACAATTCTTACTTCTTCTGCCATAATTTCTTCATCCTGTTTAACAAGTATCTGAACTTTCTCAACTACCTGTGAATCTTTCTGTAGTTTTTCCATCAGCATTTCTGTTTCCTAAGGAATCAATTTTTCTTAGAATTAATTTTGAGACATGATCTCTTTTTTAAGGAGAAATTTAAATTTTATTATTATAACATTTATCAAAATAATCTGGAAATATACTTAGTTGTCTTCATTAAGAAATATACTTAGTAGTCTTCATTTATCTACAATAAATATAATTTCATACAAGACACAAAGAATAGTGACAAATGATAATTTTTAGAATATTTGGCAGACTGCATATTTCAGATGGATTTAACTAATTAACTAGGGAATATTTCTATATAAACTTCTACAATTAGTTCCATACCTGTATCACAGTGAATTATTAAAACATCCTCACGTTACTATTTTGCTACAGCTGCTCGGTCACTTCTCTAAGGTTGCACTGCTACGTGATGGCAAAGCTGGAATTCCAACTCACTTTTGACAGTTTATCATAGCCTTTACCAATCAATGTTCTACATTAGACTATGAAATCTTTAAAAGGGATTTCTAAACCAGGCATACCTTTGTTTTTTGTTCTATTTGAGGGCCAAGAATCAAGAGCTCCTCCTGCATCTCTGTGACTAGTGCAGTGGCTTCCAAGATCTTGGAGAGACCCATGTGGAAACGATTCCTGAAAGAAAAAGAAAGCATGGGTGGAGCCTCCTTTGTGGGAAATGTGTTTCAGATCTTGAAGTTTTTTGAGTTTTGGAATGTTTGCATAGAGTGCTTTAGTTGAGCATCCCTAATCTGAAAATCTGAAATCTGAAATGCTCCAAAATTGGAAATAAATTTTTTTATCAGTGCATTATAATTATACACAATAGTGAGATTCATAGTGATACACTCATATATGCATACAACATTATTTTATCTGTTTTTTCCCTTCACCTTTCCCTCCCCTCTCCCTCTCCATATATGATAATGAGATTCATGGTGATATATTTAAAGTGTCATGTCAGTGCTAAAAATATTTTGGATTTTTGAGTTCAACCTGATGTTCAACCTGTACTAAGAAGGCATAAGATACAATAAAATATTAGCCAATATAATTTGATAATATATAAAAAGAATTATATATCATAGTCAAATGGGGTTTATCCCAGGGATGCAAGACTGGCTCAGTATTTGAAAGTCAATCAATATAAGCCCCTGCATTTATAGGCTAAAGAAGAAAAATCACATGATCATATCAATTAATGCAGAAAAAGTATGTGACAAAACTCATGATAAAAATGCTTATAAAATTAGGAATCAAAGAGAGTTTCTTCAACTTGATAAAGAACAGAGACCATAACAAATAAAATACTAAGGAAAAGTAAAATGCTAAGGAAAGACTGAAAAAATACCCAGAGAGCTGAGACTCAGTTCCCAGTGGAGCACATATGTAAGATATGCAATTTAGACTTTCAAGGTAATAATTCTCCAGAAGGGCACCTCCAATTTAAGTAGAATATTTAATTATGAGTTTAGGGGTAGGGAAGAGTCCCAGGTTGGCTGTAAGAGACCCAAACCATATAATCAACTCTTTCTACTTTTTCTTCTCCCATGTTTACCCCTGGAAAACAGCTATGGGAATTTGTGAGTAGTAAACAACAGCTGGAACTATCGCCTGGTATTTCTTTTGTCACTTAGCTGTATTTGCTAGATGTGGGCAGTTATGAATAATGATGATAAATGATCATGAACATAAGGTGACAGACCTTAGGTCACCCTGGTGGGAGATGTTTTAAGATACTCCAAGGTACTCTACGATATTCCAAGGAAGAAGCTACTGAGCCATCTGAGCATCTGAGTGTGTGGGTAGGACATGGGGGGGGGGTTGGTAAAAGGAGACATGTTTGTGACAGGGTCCGGCTGCGCCAATTATATAGCTGTGAACAGATAGCACCAATCCTGGGTGGGAGGGAGAGGACACCTTAGATCTCAGGAGTTAGAAAAGGAAGGAAGGTCCAAGAATAATCTCTTTTGGCTCTATCTATAGGGCATCTGGCCAATTTACCTAGGCTATTGTCATTACCCTCAGTTTAACTGCTAAAATCAACAAGAATCATAATGTAACAGAAACCTCCCCGAAGCTGCTAACTCAGGAGTAGACAGAGGACAGACAGTACAACAAGATTAACTTTGTGAACTCTGATATGATTCCTTTAGCTCATTGTATTCACAGATTATTGCACTGCTCTAAATTTAGCTAATGCTGAATCTGCCATTTTCCACCTTTCCTGCTTACCAAAACTTAATTAAACATTAGCAAAATACTACTATCAAGATGGCTACTATTTCTTCATAAAATTTTTTCTTGCTATACCAGGAATTGAACCAAGGGGTGCTCTACCACTGAGCTACACCTCAGCACTTTTTATTTTTTATTCTGAGACAAGAGCTCCCTGAGTTGCTGAGGCTGGCCTTGAAATTGCGATCCTCCAAAGGTTGCTACTACTTCTTATGTAAACATCAGGCCTATATTTGTCACATGAGAACTAATTTAAACTCTTTAGCACGAGTGGTGATAAAAATCACATTGTCCTGCACATCTTACTGGCCAGCTGAAGCAGAGTGTGAGAGATTGCCAATGTGTCTTATTGCATCTGGATGAATAACATTTTTAACTGGCTTAGCTTCAAATAGGGAGCCTGGCTGTGGTCTATCTACCAAGAGGGAGTCATAGATGTGGCTACTTTCATTCAATGTTCCCTAAGACAAAGACAATGTATTTGGTCCAAGCCCCTACTGGTACAATTAATTAGGGTATCTGATGAAGTGGCTTTTTTTTTTTTTTTAAAGAATTGTTAGCTGGATGCGTGACAAGTCTGGGGATGGACTTGCAGAGGAATGGTTCTACCATGGTTCCTTGGCAAGCTTTCAAGACTCCACATAGGCCATATATAAGCAAGGCTTAACTGCAACTCATCTAAGTCTTGGCAGAGCTCCCGTGATCTTCCCAGGATATGAGAACAAGGGATGTTTGTGAACAGATGCTACAAGGCTATTTCCTACTCATTTCCCTGTCTTCCTGAGAGGTTATCAAGAGACAGTTTCTCAATGTTTTCTGTGTTCTGATTAGGTATGAGGGGCCAGAAGTGTAGCTTAGTGGCAGAACCCTTGTCTAGCATACTCAAGACCCTGGGTTCAATTCCCAGAGCTATGAAAAATGATAAGAAAAGTTTTGATTTCTGCGCCACCACCTCCTCAGGTACAGCATCCAGTTATAAAAATGCTTAGCTGCAGCGTGACATGTGTTCCTCAAAATCGTGTGTCCCAATTATCTGTGGTGTAGTCATCTGGCTTCCTTTCTTTTGGTGTCATCCCATTGGATGAGGGCACAAGGAGTGTCATCTTTAGTCATTGTCTATGTAAGTTGGTATTGTCTATGGAAGTAATATAGTGTCTGAATCTAAAAAGGTTCATATTTACTGGCTAAATCTGTTAACCTTGCTGACAGAGGGGTGGCTTCTGACTGTACTCAGAGGAAATAGCCACTGTATCTCTTTTAAGTTTTGCAGTGTTTAGCTTTTTCTCTACGGAAAAGGTAGATTTGGGTTCACCATTTTGTATTTGTTCTCTTTTTTTATACATTAAAGCATCAATATAAAGCACATGTTTCTGACTTGGACCTAGAGTCTTACCTTCTCATTTGCATCTCTTCCTCTCGTGACCTCAAAAAGTATACAAATGTTTCCAAGAATTGCAAGTAGCTTCTGGGAGTGATATAATAATGCCTCCCAGTTTCTTGAAAGTATTCTGTGCTCAAGTTCTTTACACTTTTGTGGATTTGGACACATGTTGGGGCAAATTTTTCTTGTAAGTTCTGGAGGATAATAATTTTTAAGAATTAAAGGAAAGCAATATGAATACACATTAAAAAAAGAGAAACTGAACACTGTGAACAAATCAAAATAGTTTATCATTTCTGAGATGTGGTGTTGCAGAGAAGGGTCCTGTATGAATTGGACCACAAATAATATACACTTTAATAGTTGGGGTAGTGATGAGTAGAAGAGGCCAGAGTATACCTAATCATTAATAGTGTACTAGACTCATTCTCCTCAGATTTACCCTAATTTCTGCTATATCCATCCAAGGACTTAGGCCACCTACATCAGTGGCCAAGTGTTATGGTGCTTTCTTCATCTCTCATTCCTTTCTTAAAGTGGTTATCAATAGCAAGATAGTCAAGGAAGTTTCCTTGAGTAAAATAAAGCTACAAAAATGTGAGGGTCCAGAGGGTGTATAAATAAGCAAAAACAGAGTAGAAGTAGCATCCCTGTTATTTAGACTGGTAGAGAATTGAGGTTTAGATATAATCAAGTCCTGGTTACCCATCCAGTCCATCAAGCCTAGCTCATCACTGGTCACTTTTAACCCAGATACACTTTCTTCATGGCTCTACCATGCCTTTATCTTTCTTGGCATTTGCTTTCCTTAAACACTTGGACAATATTACAGCTTGTATCTGGAAAGTCTAATGTGTTGAAAGTGTGATTCTCAATGAAATAATGCTTTTTTGGGGGGACGGTTAGGCAGTGATTAGATCATGAAGGTTTTAATCTTATCAGTAGTTTAATTCAGTGACAGTTGAATGGACTATTGGGAGGTGGTGGAGGCTGTGAAAAGTAGCACATGGTTGAAGAAGTGGATCCTTGGGGACTGTATCTTGTGTCTGGCTCTTCCCTCTTCCTCTTACTCTGCTTCCTGGCTGCCAGGAACTGAGCAGTTTCCCAGACCACACTCTTCTGCCTTGATGTTCTGCTTCACCTCAGGCCTAGGCATTTTGGTCACAGTGATGAAAAGTTGACTAACACAGAAAATTGATACCAAGAAGTGGGGTCATTGTAATGACTGTATCCGACCACTTGGTTCAGAAGCCTTTGGAAATGGTTTGCAAGAGGAATTTGGAAAAGCTTAGAGATATAGGCTAGAGAAGTCTTAGAATGTTGTAGGTGGACCTTAATGGGAAATTCTGATGGGAGCTCAGAAGACCAGAATGCTTATAGGAATGTGGACAATAAAGACTGTGCTCATGATTTCAGAAGGGAATGAGGGTGCTATTGGGAATTGGACTAGAGGCCATTCATGTCACATTATGGCAAAGAACTTGTCTTAATTTTGTCCATATCCTGAGACTTTGTGTGAAACTAAATTTATAGGTTACAGACTAATTAATCTGGCAGAAGGAAGCATAGCATTTCAGGCTGTGGCATGAATATCGCTGGCAGCATTTAGTCAAGTTTATAGTGAGAATCAGGAGAAAAAGGGCAGATTAATATTTTAAAAATTTGCAGTTTGCAGGGGTGGTCTACCAAGTACTCTGTGCATGTATGTCACTGTCAACATGATTTACATTATTATGTGAGACTATAATACACCAATAAAAGTATACTAAAACAACCCCCCCCCAAAAAAAACCCCCAAACAAACAAAAATCAAAACTCTGAGGTATTGGCTTAAAAAATTACAGTTTGGCCAGAAAAGCACATGCAAAATTGGAGCCAAGGAAGTCTTGGTTGCCGAGGAAATTACTGCCACTAAAAAGAAGCTAAGTACTTTGCACTGGGACAACAGGAAAGATGATTTAAGGATATTGCGGGTATTCACCAGATCCTACCCATCAAAGGCTCAAGAGTGTAAATGTGAAAACTCCTTTGAAAGACATTGCTTTGAGAAGAGAGCACATGGGTGTCCTGCTCCTACGGGCTGTGCCCTAGATGCCAAGTGTACCTACAAGACTTAATGTTTACCCTGATGGGTTTCCATCTTGCTTTGGCTCCATGCCTTATCTCTATGCCCTAATTCCTCCCTTTTGAAGTGACAATGTTTTGCCTATGCCATTGTATATTGGAAGTATGTAACTTGCTTTTTGATATTTATAGGGCCTCATAGCTAAGAGTTTGCTCTGAGTTTAAGAGGAGACTTTAGACTGGACTTTTGAGCAATGCTGGAACTGTTAAGACTGGGGCTTCCTGGAAATAGACTGAATGCATATTGCATTTTGAGATGGGAATGAGCCTTTGGAAGACAAAGGCAGAATGTTATGGCTTAGATCTAGATTTACCCCAAAAGTCTCATGTGATGAAAGCTTGGTTTTCATTGTGGAAGTGTTTAGGGGTGATTGGGAAGTGATTGGATCATGAGAGCTCTGACCTCATGAATCCATTGAGGAATTCATAATTTGAGCGTACTAATGGGAAGTGGTGAAAAGTGTAGGAGGTGGGACCTAGGAGTGGGTCCTTGGAGGTATACCCTTGGGTATTACAACTTGTCCCCCCCCCCCCATCCCTCCCTTATTCCTGGCTGCCATGATCTGGTTTCTTCTGTCACGTCCTTCCGCCATGATATTCTATCTCATCTCTGGCCCAACACAATGGAGACAGCCAATCATGGACTGAAAACTTCTGAAACCATGAGCCAAATTAAATCTTTTATACTCTAAGTTATTCATGTCAGGTATTTTGTTTGCAGTGACAAAAAGTTGAGTAACACAGATAACTAAGGATACAGCCACGTTATAGTTAGACATAGAATGGCCCCTTGAAGAGATCATGATTGGTATTTGGAGTTGATGAAGGTTATAATTTTAGCAGTGGCCACTTGGGACTATGCTGCCTAGAACTGCAAGCTGATTTGATAAATTCCCTTTTACCATATACATATCCTGTGAGTTCTGTTACTCTGGTGAACCCTGACTAATATAAGCCCCTTTCTAAGTCCTACCTTCATTTTTAGTCCTCTAGGCATTTATACCTTTTGTCAACACTCCTTTCCCCTTTTCTATTATCTGGGCCTTTTGGGATCTTCAGGTCAATCACTCTAGAACAGGCTCATTAATTTGGAACTAAGTTTGCGATATGGCTTATGTTCTCATTTCTTTGTAGTTTTGCTATTGAAGCCAAGCCAGAGCAACTCACAGGGCATTCACAGTAGGTTGTAGAATGTTTACCATAGGGTCTGATATGCAAAATAGAGGTTGTTTCCCTTCATGAAAATCTGCTGTTTACCATGGGGCAGAATAATGAAGAGACCCAGGCAGTGCAGAATCTGAGCATCTTTGAAATATAATAGGGTAGGGGGCAGAAAATATGGGAATAAGGAGTCAAGACAAACAATGACACAATTCATAATCTGGCTTAGGGTTGTCTGTTTTTACCCATCTAGGGTTCATTGCTTTTCAGAGATAAAATACTATGAGATACTGTTAATAAACTAAACATTTCACTTATATTAGATATTTACCTCTCTGTTCTTTAAATTCACCTTTTCTTTTAAGAAAGAGTTGGCTGTAATAAAGAGAGCTTCTTCTGGCCACTTCTCGTACCAATCAATTGTGCAGGAGCTAACCATAGAAGGGTATGCTCTGCAATTCTGGCGGAAGTTAGGTCCTACAGGACTCATGATTATAAAAATATGGAGATTTCTAAATATTCTCTGAAAATTTATGAAAAATAAGTTGTTAAAATGTAATACACTACTTTGAAAATTATTTTATTGAAATTTTCATTTAAAATTTGTTTCAATTCTTTCCTTAATGGGTAGACTAGAGGCTGATCAATTGTGCATTGAGTGCCATTAACAGAGCCCCTCTGAGGGAAACTAATAGTTTCACAGAGCCCTTCTGAGGGTAGCAGCCGTTTCTCCTCCCTGTGACCCCATCCTTTTGACTTCAGCTGGTTGGACCTGGTAGGCGAGGCACTGGACACAGAACCAACTCTTATGAAGGGATCTGGTGCTGGAGTTCTGTTCACTAGGGGATCTTGTATCAGATGGTGATGGAGCTGACTAGTTAACTCTGTCTCTGGGATGGTATGCCTTTAGAGACCCACAAGAACTCAAAGTGAGAAAATGGTCAGGTGAATTGGAACTGAAAGACACAGAGAGAAACAAGAGACTGACAGAATGGGTAGAGCACCAGATGAGGTAGTAATAACCCCTACAGCTAAAGGATTAGAGCCTGTTAGATCCTATAAGTTTTTTTTACATGTCTTAGACTAAGTAATAATTTCTTTGAAGTTTGCCTGTATTGCTTTTCTTCATAAGTTCTGGCTGTGCTGCTGTGGTTTCTGGATTCTTGACAGGTCATGTGGCATAGATTCCTTCTCTCTTATTATTTCCACATGTCACTTCCTAATAAATTCACATTCCTGGAAGTAGCCTCAGTGAGTCAGTGTTCCTCTAAACTCTGAGTCCAACTTGTACAAAATGACACTATCTTCAAGTATCAAGCAACGTATTTTGCCAAATAAGTATGGTAAAGCTGAAAGAAAACTAAAGGGTAAACCTTTTCTTTTTCTTTTCTCCCTTTTTTTCCTTAAAAATTTTATAGAGACAAAAATTCTCAACACAAAATTCATACAATACAGACATGTTTAAATTAAAAGTACTTCTCTTTGCTTTACCCATATCTAAACTCCTGCCTAGAGATAGCCAATGTTAACAATTTAAAGTATGTCTATTATTTTACTATTATTATAAGATGCAGTAAATAATTTTTTGGAACTATAGTATAATATAGATGAATAGTAAAGTAAATAATTTCTAACTAGGGTTCTTAGTGTCTCTCTCTTTTTCTCTCTGTTGTATGGGGGATTGAACCCAAAGACCCTCTACCATTGGGCTACATACCTCAGCTCTTTTAAAATTTTTATTTCAAGACAGGGTTTTGCTAAGTTACTGAGGCTGGCCTCAAACTTGTGATCCTCCTGCTTCAGCCTCTTGAATACCTGGGATTATAGGTGTGTATCTCTGCACCCAGGAGGTTCTTGGTTTTTCATTTCTGGAGTGCACTATTCTCTATACTCCAAATCAAAATTTCTTTGTTCTTCCTTCCGATAATTATCTATCAATAAATTCTAGTATCAAAGCACTAGAGTGCCACAATTATCAGTACAACTCCTTCTTTCCTTCCTTCCTCCCTCCCTCCCCTCTCTCATTTCTTTCTTTATTTCTGTGTGTGTGTGTGTGTGTGTGTGTGTGTGTGTGTGTGTGTGTGTGTGTTACTGGGTATTGAACCCAGAGACATTCTGCCTCTGAGCTATTTTTTATATTTTTACCGTCATCCCTATTTTTTATTTTTAAACAAAGTCTCACTAAGTTGCAGAGGGCCTTGCTAAATTGTTGAGGCTGGTTGTGAATCTGTGATCCTCCTGTCTCAGCCTCCTAAGTACTAAGATTACAGGTATGTGCTTCCACATCTGGCCTAACCTTGTTTCTACCACAGCATTTGAAAATATAACTAAATTCAAGGACTCACTCATATTGTATTTGTTCTTTATCAACTATAATTCCATTTCTGGATTTTTTTTCTTTTATGTCTTCCTCTTGTGACAGATACCAAGTATCTTGTTGAGGAATGATGAGAAGCTGGGTTCAAGTTTCAAATAACTCTAAGGGAAATAAAAATGGGCACTAGAAATAAGTTAACCTATGGTCCTTCCTCAGAGAACACTGTGGTTTGGGTAATCACATCTATCCATTCATTAAGCCATTGGTCCTCCACCATGTGAAAGATCAGAAGGCCCAGTTCATTGGTCTGATCTATACCTCTCACCAGCCTGGTTCTTTCACAGCCTTCCTACTGCTCGGTTCATTCTGACTATAACCCTGCTTTCTTTGGCCAATTTTTTCTGTATCTAATATCTCCTGAACAATTCTTGGGCTATTCAAAAGGATAAAGGAATTCTTATCTCTTGTCTTTCCTGACTTGTTATGAACATATCTGAAATGAAAACCTCATTAACTTGAAAGGAATCTCAGTATAAAAAATAATTTTAGGATTTTTTTCATTTTATTGCCTTCAACTGTTACTTAAAACAAACAAACAGGCAAAAACAAACAGACATTGTTAGTCAGTTGGGTTAAATCCTTGTTAATCTTTTACTTACCTAGAGTATGACGTGTGTGTGTGTAGGGATGGTGGTCATTATTTTAAAACTTCACTTATAGAATTAAAGAAATCACATTCAACTTGAAAATTTCAATCAGAATTATGTGATTTGCTTTAAATTTAACATGACAACCTGATAAAGCAAACACACAAAAAAGTACCTTTCACCAGGCATGGTGGCACATGTAATCCCAGTACCTGGGAGGTTGAGACAGAAGGATCTCAAGTTTAAGGTCAGCCTCAGCAACTAAGTGAGACCCTCAGCAACCTAGTGAGACTCTTGTTTTAAAAAAATACATATATACATATATGTTATTTATATAAATAAAAAACAGGGCTGCTGGTATAGCTCAGAGGTAGGATTCCCCAGATTCAATTCCCAGTACCTGCCCCCCCCTCAAAGTACCTTTTGGAAGAATCCATATAAAGATTGTCTGTCATCCATATAGCCCGACTGTTCAGCAACAGGTCGAATCTTCATTGTAATAGAATCCAGCTCCTCATTTTCAAACAAGTCAGGCATTTTTCCTGAACTGACAATGTAGTTCAAATCTTCCAAAAGTGATTTCTTGGGTAAAATATATATTTAATCAGGAATAAGTAAATTATTCATATATTTTACTCTAAACCAATTTAGAAAGTAATATTTAAAGGGAACTGAAGCTATGTTTAAAGCCAATCTCTTAAACTTATCAAAAATATATTTATATGAGTCAAAATAAGCTTCATTCATTCATTTAAACAGAGAAATGTATACTTGGTATCAAAAGTATGCTGCACACCTGTGTTAGGCTCTGGGGCAAGAAATGTGGAGGAGGGGGTGTAGTAATGAACTGAGCAGGGACCTTGCTTCTATGAAGTAAGGTCAAAGAAGCCCTGATACATCTACATTTGTGTTTGAGTAATAAACAAACTAGAAATAACATGGCAGAGGGATTATTTTAATTCAACAAAGTTCATCCTATATAGGGTCCAACTCTAATGGGAAAGGTAACAGATGAGAAAAAGCAGGGAAAGAAACTCTACTGGAAGAATTATTGTAAAAGTATGAATATGTTTCTTTGAGAACAAATCCAGACTTTCTTTTTAAAAAAACCCATCTTCAGCAATTTAGCAAGACTCTGCTTCAAAGTAAAAAATAAAATAGGGCTGACGATGTAGCTCAGAAGTAGAACATCCTATGAGTTCAATCTCCAGATACACACACACACACACACACACACACACACACACACACACACACATGCACACACACATGCACACACACACACACACACTTGCTTCTTTTAAGGGCACACATACTGTGGACAGTCTCCAGTGGAGACCAACAGAGGTGACATGGGGTGAACTGATTTCCTGTCTCACATAAGATGTGGTGGAGAACTACCAAAGCTTATTAAACTCCCTGGTTATTGCCCACTTTTTTTTTTTTTTTTTTTTTTTTTGCAGTACTGGGGATTGAACTCAGGGGCATTCTACCTCCGAGCTATACCTCCAGCCCTATATTTTATTCTTTATTTTGAAACCAAGTCTCACTAAGTTGCGGAGTGCCTCACTAGGTAGCTGAGGCTGGCCGCGAACCCGGATCTTCCGGTCTCAGCCTCCCGAATGCTGGGATTACAAGCGTGCGCCACCACGCCGGGCTTATTGCCCACTTTTTTTGAGTCACATAGAAAGCAATGATATGACCAGCAGAAACCCAGGAAGTGTGGAGAGCAGAGCCAGTGGCCTTGGAGTCCTGAATGACATGAAAGTAGAGGGGTAATGTTCATTACAATTTGGGGCTGAGATGGTTTTCTGAGAAATGAGTTATTAAATCAGAACAATGGACTCCTGGCATGCAAGAAACTACATCTTTTGGAATCCAGGAAGAAAGTGTATGGCAGAAACCTCAATTGAGTCAATAGAGCAAAATATTTAAATCTGGGGAAGAGGCAATACAGAGATAAAGCAGAAAAACTAGATTTTATGGAGTATAGCAGATATGACATAGCACTACGGTTTACTCTCAAAATATGACATAACTGAAAAATAAATCTAGGGAGAGAGGCCCAGCAATAGCAGAAAAAAGGACAGAGAAGGGTTTGAAATTATATTCCTAAATATATATGTCTGGATCATAAATAATGAATAATAATAATGTGTCCTTGAAAATTTGCCAATAAAGGAATAAATAAAGGAGTAAATCCAAAGTGGCATTCTTAAGTTATGTTTTGCCCTGGAAAGGTATAATTTGTGCAAGACAACAGACATAAAAAGTGATGGCTAGCAGTGTTTGCTTGTATATAAAAAAAGCATATCCTACGTGGAAGGTACTGAACCTGACAGTGAAATTAGAGCAGAAGAATAAAGAAGAGAAATGGAAGCCTCGGTGCTTTGGAAGAACTTTGAAGATTACATTCATATCTGCAGGTTACAGACAATGAATGCACATGATTATATTTATTAAAATATAGATTTCAAAACCAGTTCTCATATGAAATAGATGGCTTCAGCTCATAGATGAATGGCTTCCAGTCTGTCAATTAAAATAGAAATGATACATAGAAAATATTTTTGTTGTAATGTTGATTCAGAACTTTGGCATGATGAACTCTGTGGGCTATGAGTGGATAAAGACAAAGAATAATGAAAATGATAAGGTAGGCTAATAGGACTATCAATTAATATTTTATTTTCTTCTTAAATATTAATTTTCTTGAGGGAAGAGCTACATAAATATCAACTTTGACATATAATAAAAATGGAAAGTACTTACTTGTTCTAGGGATAAGTTAGTAACTATCAGAACAGTGGAGATCCCTTCTAATCCTGCTTGAATACACACTTTTTTAAAGACGTCTCTGTATTCTATGTGGGCATGATTGTGAGATACAGGCATTCGGTATAGTTTGTGTTCTGCCAAATAACAGGCCAGGGTTGCACAAGTTTCTTTTCCACATCCATCGATTCCAATCTTTGGAAGAAAAAAAAAATTCAACATGATTCTGCTATACTTTCTGGGACTCAGTATACAGACTTCTTTCTTTGTGCTAGAAATGTTGACAATAAGCACAGTCTAGACTATTTTTATTTATAACCTTTTAGAAAGTATATTAAACATAATTTAAGATTTTATCAAAGTTTTATAAGATACTCATCCACATTTAATATTTTCATCTTTTCTCTTCATAGTTTTTTGACATATATATGATAACTCTACTGGAAAGATAACACAAGCTGAAAAATAGCACAGGTAGGCTTATAAACCATCATTATGTCACTGTTGATACTTGATTCTTCATTTATAAGAAACTAGATAGTCATGTACATTGAGCAGTAATAAATCCCCTATGGTAATGATGGCAAAGTATTAATTTTTAAAACAGCTTTACTGAAGTATAATTAATGAAGTACACTTGTTTCAAGTGTACAATTCGCTAATATTTAGTAAATTTACACATTAATACATCCATTACCACAATCCATTTTAGAACAGCTCCATCCATTTAAATGTCCTTGAAGCTCATCAGCAGTGGTCACTCCCCATCCCAGCCTCCAGGCCCCACTTGGCACTCGCTAGCATGCCTTCTTTTTATTTATTTATTTTTATATAATAATTGGTGCATTGTAAACATACATCTTTGTTAGGTACAAGCTGGTAAAGGTAAAGGCATATATGCACACCTTTCCCAATTCCCACCCCAACCCCTCACCCTCCCTCCTTCTCAAGTTCAGTTTAGTGATTCGCCTTGATATATTTGTGAAAGTACATCATGTGCATTAGGGTGCCCCTCCCCTCCGTCCATCCCCTTTGGTTAATTCAACTTCTTTGCTTATCGAGGGTTTCTCTTTTTTCATCTGGAGACCCTCTTATGCCCCATCTTCTCCCTAGCATCGAATATTAGGGAGAACATATGCTTTTTTACTCTTTGTGACTGACTAATCTCACTTAACATAATGTTTTCCAGTTGCATCCATATCCCAGCAAATAATATGATTTTGCTCTTCTTTATGGCTGAGTAAAATTCCATTGTGTACATATCCCATAGTTTTGTAATCCATTCATCTGTCGATGGACATCTTGGCTGGTTCCATAGTCTGGCAATTGTGAATTGTGCAGCCATAAACATAGATACACATGTGTTGGTCTGATAGTTTGGTTTCCATTCTTTTGGGTAGATACCCAGAAGTGGTATTGCTGGATCATACGGTAGGTTCAGTCCTATTCATCTGAGGATCCTCCATACTGTTTTCCCAAGTGGTAGTACTAATTTGCAATCCCACCAACAATGAATTAGGGTTCCCACTTCTCCACACCCTTGCCAGCATTTGTTGTTGTCCGTGTTTTTTATGATTGCCATTCTGATTGGAGTTAGGTGAAATCTCAAGGTAGTTTTGATTTGCATCTCTCTGATTGCTAATGGTGTGAAACATTTCCTCATACATTTATTGGCCATTTGTATTTCTTCTTTTGTGGCGTGTCTATTTAGATCCTTTGCCCGTTTTTTTTTTTTTTTTTTTTTTTTTTTTTTTTTTTTTTTTTTTTTTTTTTTTTTTTTTTTTTTTTTTTTTTTTTTTTTTTTTTTTTTTTTTTTTTTTTTTTTTTTTTTTTTTTTTTTTGATTGGGTTGTTTGTTTTCTTAGCTGTGATTTTCTTGAGTTCTCTGTATATCCTAGATATTAGACCTCTATCAGAAGAGTAGCTGGCAAAAATTTTCTCCCACTCTGTGGACTCTCTCTTGAGGTTCATGATAGTTTCCTTTGCTGCACAGAAGCTCTTCATTTTAATGCAATTCCATCTATTGATCTTCCTTTGAGTTGTTTGTGCTTTTGGGGTCTTGTTGAGAAAGTTTTTACCTGTGTCTATGTGTTAAAGTGTTGGGCTGCAAGGTCTCTGGCCTGACTTCCAGGTCTTTGATCCACCTTGAATTGACTCTTGTGCAGGGTGAGAAAATGGGGTTTATTTCCATTTTCCTGCATATGGTTAACCACTTTTGCCAACACCATTTGTTAAAGAGGCTACCTTTTTTCCAGTGTATATTTTTGGATCCTTTGTCAAAAATCAATTGACTGTAAGCATGTGGGTCTGTTTCTGAGTCTCCTATTCTGCTCCATTGGTCTATGTGTCTGTTTTTGTGCCAATACCATGCTGTTTTTATTACTGTGGCTTTGTAGTAGAGTTTGAAGTCAGGTATTGTGATACCCCCTGCATGGTTCTTGTTGTTAAGAACTACTTTGGCTATACTGGGCTTTTTGTTGTTCCAAATGAATTTAAGGACTGATTTTTCTATGTCTGGGGGGAATGACCTTGGTAATTTCATGGGTATTGCATTGAATCTGTAAATCAGTTTTGGGAGGGTGGCCATTTCTGTGATATTTATTCTGCCTATCCAAGAGCATGGTAGATCTTTCCATCATTGATTTCTTTTTTCAACTTTTCATAATTTTCCTTATAGAGGTCTTTTACCTACTTGGTTAGGTTTATCCCTAAGTATTTTATTTTTCAGGGTGCTATTTTGAGTGGAATTGCTTTCTGGATTTGTTTTTCAGTGGATTTATGGTTGGCATACAGAAAAGCTTCTGATTTTTTAAGATTGATTTTGTATACAGACATTTCACTGAATTTGTTGATCAGTTCTGTAAGTTTTTTGGTTGAGTTTTTTGGGTCTTCTAAGTATAGTATCACATCATCTGCAAAAAGGGATAGTTTTAGTTCTTTTTCTATTTTTATACTTTTTTTCTTTTTCTTTCTTTCTTTCTTTTTTTTTTTTTGAGGTACTGGGAATTGAACTCAGGGGCATTCTACCTCCGAGCTGCACCCCCAGCCCTATTTTTTATTCTTTATTTTGAAACCGGGTCTCACTAAGTTGCGGAGTGCCTCACTAGCTAGCTGAGGCTGGCCACTAACCTGGATCCTCCAGTCTCAGGCTCCCAAATGCTGGGATTACAAGCATGTGCCACCACGCCCGGCTCGTATTTTTACACTTTTGATTTCCTTCTCTTGCCTTATTGCTCTGGCTAGAGTCTCAAGTACTATATTGAACAGAAGAGGTGATAATGGACATCCTTGTCTTGTTCCTGTTTTTAGTGGGAACTCTTGCAGTTTTTCTCCATTTAATATGATGTTGGCTGTGGTCTATTGTATATTGCCCTTATGAGGGTGAGGTACGTTCCTTCTATTCCAATTCTCTGAAGTACTTTTAGCATGAATGGGAGTTGGATCTTGTCAAATGGTTTTTCAGCATCAATTGAGATGATCATGTGATTTTTGTCTTGGATTCTATTTATGTGGTGAATTACACGGATTTTTTTTTCGTATGTTGAACCAGCCTTGCATCCCTGGGATGAACCCAACTTGGTCATGGTGTATAATTTTCTTGATGTGGTTTTGAATGCACATTGCTAGTATCTTGTTTAGCAGTTTTGCATCTAAGTTCATCAATGATATAGGCCTATAGTTTTATTTTCTTGAGCTGTCTTTATTTGGCTTCAGAATTAATGTGATGTTGGCTTCATAGAATGTGTTTGGGAGGGTCCCGCTTCTTTCTATTTCACGAAATAGTTTGAGGAGTATTGGGATTAGCTCTTCTATAAATGTTTTATATAATTCACTTGGAAAACCATATGGCCCTGGGGTTTTGTTTGCTGGTAAACTCTTTATTGCTGTTTCTATCTCTTTGATTGCTATTGGTCAGTTTAAGTTTTCTATATCCTTTTGACTCAATTTAGGGAGGTTATATGTGTCTAGAAATTTGTCAATGTCTTCTAGATTTTCCATTTTGTTGGAGTATAGTTTCTGATGAACTTCTGTATTTCCATACTGTCGTTGGTAATATTACCTTTTTCATCTCTTATTTTGGTAATTTGGGTTGATTCTCTCTTTCTTTTGGTTAGGTTGGCCAATTGTTTATCTATCTTGTTTATTTTTTCAAGAAACCAGCTTTTGGTTTTGTTGATTTTCTGTATGATCTTTTTATTCTCTACTTCATTAATTTCTGATCTGATTTTCATGATTTCCTGTCTTCTACTAGCTTTGGGGTTGGACTGTTCTTGTTTTTCCAGTGCTTTGAGCTGTGTCATTAGGTTATTTATTTGGTGGTTTTCTGTTCTTATGTGGGCACTCAATGCTATAAATTTTCCTCTTAATACTGCCTTCAAAGTGTCCCAGATGTTTTGATATGTTGTATCTCTGTTTTCTAGGAATTTTTAAATTTTTCCCCTTACTTCTTCTATTACCCAATCCTCATTCAGCAATGTGGTGTTCAGTCTCCATGTGTTTACATGGTTACTTTGGGTGTTCTTAGAGTTGATTTCTAGTTTCACTCCACTGTGGTCTGAAAAGACGCAGGGAATTATGTTGCATTTTTTGAATTTTCCAGTGCTCGCTTTGTGGCCCAGAATATGATCTATTTTGGAGAAGGTTCTGTGTGCAGCCGGGAAAAATGTGAATTCAGCTGTAGTTGGGTGAAAGAGTCTATGTGTGCCTAATAGGTCCATTTGGTTTATGGTATTCTTTAGGTCTGAGGTGTCTCTACTGACCTTTTGTTTAGAAGATTGGTCTAGAGGTGTGAGAGGAGTATTGAAGTCTTCCAATATTAGTGTATTGGGATCTATGTGTGTCTTTATATCATACAGAGTTTGTTTTATGAAAGTGACTGCACATACGTTTGGGGCATAGATGTTGATAATTGTTATTTCCTCTTGCTGGATTGTTCCTTTTACTAGTAGAAAATGACCTGCTTTGTCTCTTCTGATAAGCTTAGGCTTGAAGTCTAATTTATTTGATATCATGGTTGTTACTCCTGTTTGTTTTCGGGTTCCATTGGCATGGATTACCTTACTCCAGCCCTTCACCTTTAGTTTGTGGGAATCTTTGCTTGTAAGATGTGTTTCTTGCAGGCAGCATATAGATGGATTCTAGGTTTTGATCCATTTTGCCACCTTGTGCCTTTTTATTGGGGAGTTGAGACCATTTATATTCAGTGTGATTATTGAGAGATGATTTTTAATTCCTAACATTTTGAGTTTTGACTTCTGTTTTTGGTGGTGTTTATTCTTCTTTGCTTAGTTGTTTGCTTTCTGGAAATTATTGTTTCCCTGGTTCTGACGTTTACTTGTTACTTTTTCTTTGTAGTTAATCTCTTTGAGTATTTTCTCTAGTGTTGGTTTGGAAGACATAAATTCTTTCAGTTTATGTTTGTCATGGAAGGTTTTTATATCCCCATCAATTTTGAGAGAGAGTTTTGCTGGGTATGAGAATCTTGGCTGCAAGTTATTTTCTTTCAGGGTTTGGAATAGGTTACTCCAGCGTCTCCTGGCTTTCATGACTTGATTTGGGAGGTCTGGAGTGATTCTAATTGGCTTGCCTCTAAATGTCACTTGGCCTTTTACTTTTGCTGCCTTTAAAATTCTCTCCTTAGCTTCTACATTGGTCAACTTGATTATTATGTCGTGTGGTGAACCTCTTCTTTGTTCTCGTCTTGAGGGAATTCTGTATGTTTCCTGTACCTGTGTGTCAACTTCTCTTTCTATGTTTGGAAAGTTCTCTGATATTACTTCTTTGAAAAGATTGTTTATTCCATAAGTTTTACCTTCTAATCCCTCTTCTATGCCTATTATTCTTAGGTTAGCTATTTTAAAATTGGCCCAGATCTCTTCGATGTCCAATTCATACTATTGAATTTTTTTTCTAAATTATGTATTATGGATTCATTTTTGGAGTGGTCATCTTCTAAGAGTGATATTCTATTTTCCATGTTGTTTAATCTACTGTTTATTGTTTGTATTGATGCCTTCACTTCAATTATTGCATATTTCACTTCCTTCAATGCTTCTTTTTAGTTCCTGTTCAGGGTGTCAGATTCTTTGTTTATTTGTTCCTTTATTTCTTTCCAACTCTCCCTGCATTCTTTCTGAAAATCTTGTAGTAATACTAGTATTAAAGATCTGAATTGTTTTTCTGGTAATCTCTGCCATTCTGGGTTGATGAGACCTGTTTTTGAGGGGTTGTGGTGGCTCATTGTTTCTTTGCTATTTTTCCTTCCCATGGTTCCCCTGTTCTTAAATTTATATCTTTGCTCCTCTTGTGGATTTTCTTGTCCAATCTCTGCAGTGGGGGTTTAGAGGTGTCTGCTGGTATATACAGGGACAGGTTGTGTTCAGTGGTGAAGGCTGGGTGAGAAGTCACAGTGATGAATTCAAGTATAGAGTAAAGTAGAGGGTATGGTCCAGTGGAATAGGAGTTTGAGTGTGTTGAGGTGATATATTGTAAAGACTAGAGATGGTAGATATGTTGGGAGATTCTGGTAGTCAATATAGATTTTTGAGTGTGGCAGTATGAGATGGTCTTGATATGAGACAGGAGAAAAAGGAAAAATAAGAGAGAAGAAGAAAAGTGATGAGGAGAGGAAGATAGATGGGAGAGAGGGAGGGAAGCTTGTCAAAGGGATAAGGAGGGGATTCAACAACATAAGCAAGAAGTAACAAAGCAACCAATCATCCAGACAAACAGAAATAAATCAAGGCAAAACAAAAATGAAAACAGACTAAAAACAGATAAAACATAACACCAAAACCAAACCAAAACAAAACCCAAAACAAACAAACAAACAAAATCCCCAAACCGGAAAACAACAACAGAAAGAAAAACAAAAACCCAGCTAATTTGCAAGTGTTGGAACAGAATCCCCACAAAAGCATCCCAGCATGGCATACATCCGGTTTCTTTTCTGGGAATCAGCTGGCAAATGGACATCAGTTGGTGGTGCCTTCCTGTGCCCAGGGGTCAGCCTACCTATCCCCTCTGGTCAGCTCCAATTTCATCCCCTTTGTTCCACCCAATGTAGCCCCGTACCTGACCTTGCAAGACTGCCCGCTACCCTACCTATAAATATTGTTTTTTTCCCTTTGTACTCAGGAACAATAAACTTTCTCCCTATCACTCTGTTCCTCCGGCCTCTGGCGGGATTCTTGGGTCCCCCTTAACCCTTATAGTAAGTACAGAGCTTAAATTTTTGAGTGTGTCTCTGGCATTTCTATTTGCTCTGTCAGTGCAGGCAGGGGCTTCCGCTGATGCCTCTCCTGCTGCAAGCTTGTGTCTCTGAGCTCTCCATAGGGCCTGTCTGTGTCTCTCACCCCATCTTTGCTGGTGGCAGGAGTGCAGTCTAAATGCAGGGCATTTTCAGATGCCCTGTGTGCACTGGGTTTTTCCCACACTTCTGTTCCTATCTAATTGCTAGAAGGGCGGGTAACTGAGTCTGTCCTTTGTATAGGGGCCGCCGCACCCCAGGGTTGCAATCCAACTTACAGATCCCTGCTGCTCTGGCTCTGGTGGGAGGGGTGAGCTGGGTGACCTCAGTGCTGGCTTAAGATGGTTGTCCTAGGTGTTCTTGTTCGCTGTTGAACTTGCAGGTAAATGCTGCCTGATTATGGTATGGAGTTTCATAGTTGCTTACTCCACCTCTGGTCGCTGGGGATGAAGGAGGTCAATGAAGCTCTGAGTAGCTGGCAGAATCCTGGCTGGGAAGATGGTGGTTCACAAAATGGTGGCTGCGGTTTGTGGTGTGTGCTGGCTCCTTTGTTCTCCCTGGGTTCTATTCAGTTGCTTTCGTTGCCTTGTTCTCTCTTCTACCACTCTGTTCCTCTTTCCTTCTGTCAAGAAGCTGCGTTTGTGGCAGTTTTAATTCAAGCTCTGCAGTGTAGTCTCTCACTGTTCTGTCTCTGGCGAGAGAGGTGAGCTGGGATGGTCCTGTTGGGGCTTAAGCTGGTCGTCTGGTCGTCGAACATGTTCTGGTTGCTGTGGAAGGTGTGGGGTCCACCGCCTGGGTAGGGTGTGGAGATCTGGAGTCTCTTACTCCACGTCTTGTCATTGGATCTGCAGCGGTGTTAGCAGACCCCAGCGTCTGGCTGGCCGCCATGGCTCAGGGCCTAGCGCTGAGCCGCTATGCAGCCGGACTCTTTTGCTCTCCCTGGTCGACTCTCTAATGACCCCAGTCTCTTTGTATTTCAAATTTTGCTTTTTTTTCCTTCCATTAAGAAGCTGCTTTTCTGGCAGATTTGATATTTGAGCTCTCAGCACCTAAGGTGATGTGTTTCACTCAGACGCCATCTTCTGTTCTGGAGACTTCAGGGTTTCTGTTCATGATAGGCCAGGTAAAGTCTTCAGAGCTCAAGGAATTGTGCCATGATGTTGGTAGCAGAGAAAGAGCACACGAGTTCTGCCCTCACATCAAGGAGGCAGGAAGCAGCACTAGCATGCCTTCTATTGGTATTCATTTGCCTCTTTGGGGTATTTCCTATCAATGGATGAAGATTCCTTCTTTCCTTCCTTCCTTCCTTCCTTCCTTCCTTCCTTCCTTCCTTCCTTCCTTCCTTCCTTCCTCCCTTCCCTTCCCTTCCCTTCCCTTCCCTTCCTTTCCCTTCTTTTCTTTTTGCATACTGGGGATTGAACCCAAAGGCATTCTACCTCCAAGCTACACCTCCAGCCCTATTTTTTATTCTTTATTTTGAAACAGGGTCTCACTAAGTTGCAGAGAGACTCACTAAGTAGCTGAGGCTAGCCACGAACACAGATCCTCCTGTCTCAGCCTCCCAAGTACTGAGATTACAAGTGTTCACCACTATGCCCAGCTTCTTCCTTTCCTTTTTATTCTTTACTTTTCTCCTTCCTTCCTTCTTTCCTTCCTCCCTCCCTCCCTCCTTTCCTTCCTTCCTCTCTCTTTTCTTCTTTCTTTCCTATTTTTTTATTCTTTTATTTTGAAACAGGTCCAAGCGGCAATATTGTGAGAGTTCATTTGATCTATAATTTTATCAACACTTGTTATTTTTATTTTTTATTATTTATTTATTTATTTTTTTTAGCATGGATTTTTATACATTTCTTGGGTACAACAGGGTTAATTACACATTTTTGTTGGGTACAAGCTAGTACAGGTAAAGACATCCATGCACATATTTCTCATTAACCCTTCCCCAATTCCCACCCACCCTCCCCCTATCCCCTGGTCAGTTTAGTGATTGACTTTGATGTGATCTTGT